>QLPG01014294.1:15268-29133 GCA_003314385.1 Gomphus sp. MG54 | reverse complement strand
GTTTCCGAATCCTCCCCAACCATCGAAGCACGGACCCGTTCCCGTTCCCGTTCCCGTAACATCCGTCCGAACCACTACTAATCCGATCCCGATTCCTGCAACCTATTTCCGCATCTTAATAACTGATGCGCTAGTTTATCGCATACCTTACCCCCTTGTTCTTCCTTACTATTGACCCCTTGTACTCCCTTTCTTCTTGTTTTATGACCGGCAAAAATAGTACAAGGATAAGCCACATGTATATAGTCTGACAGATGACTGGACTGTTCGCCAGTACGGATATCGATTTAGTCTCCCACCAGTTTCCGATTCATTTCCGGTAAACTCCGCCCCCTTTTCCAAAATTAGGGACAGATGATCGAGGAGGGTGCAACACATAAGTTGAAGCCAAGTCCCTTCGACCTCGAACACCTCAGTGACCGGATTGAACTATTCCGTGACCTACCCTAAGTTCCCAGTGCCTCCACCCCCGTCCGTAGTCCGTCTGACTTCCGTTTCGGTCCTCGGCCCCGTTACGGACCTTCGCGCTAACCCGGATAACCCCTTCGGAAGTACTAGCTAAGCGCCTGACACATGGACTTAACATTATCCTATACTATTTACAATAATAAAAGAGCCTCACCTAGCAAGGGAGAAATCCTTCAAGGAAAACTTAGGGTCCCTTGCTAGTGAATCTACAACCTATATGTTGGGAATGGTAAAGGTACTATGGTAATTAGGGAATGGCATGGGTCACCCATGGATTAAATGTGGGCAACTGGCACCCAACCAATAGGGAACCTAAACCTGTCAACCCATGGGTATTTTCCCATAGGTGAATGGAGAACCTAAACCTGTCAACCTGTGGGTTTTTCCCATGGGTGGATGAGTGTTAGGTGCATGCTGCACCCACACATGCTGACACAAATGTACTGACATAAATGTGATATATGACATGAATGCACCGCACACATGCATGTTACAGTGACTCACAAAACCGGTCCAATGTTTGGCACTTTTCACTTGCTCTGAATTTTATAAACCAAATAAAAATAAATCTGAAAATATTCTCACAGATACCCCTGCATCTTGGCTTTTGATTGGTCTCCTCATGTTTATGTAATAATTTTTATTGGTTGAGATATTGCAATTTTTTTTGACAGTGACTCATGGGACCAGTTTTGTTGCTCTTATCTAGATGATCAAAAACTCATTATAATTAATATTTGGTATATCCCCCCTTTGCCTTCAGCACAGCTAAAACCCTCCTAGGCATACTCTCAATCAATCCTTGACACACTGAACCTTCTTCCAAGCCCATTTCTTGCCATCTGACCCTAGCCTATTGATCTTTGTCTTATCTGACCACACAACCCTCTTGCAGTCCTTTACAGTCCAATGCTGGTGAGTAACAGCAAAATCTAACCTCTCCTTCCTGTGTCTCTGGGAGAGTATAGGCAATTTCTTCTCTACCACAGCCTTTAATCCAGCTTCTTTTAGCTTCCTGTGTACAGTTTGAGAGGAGAGAGGTGCATTGATGATATCCTGCAGGGTCCTGATTGCTTATACTGAATTTTGAGCTTTTTGAGAGCTAATAAGGTGGTGTCAAGTGCACGTACCAAGTACCCAGTAACTTAGAAGTGCCGACTGAATGATCAGTCTAATTTCTATGTGCAAGTGACCAAGTCACACATATGTCACTTGGTACGTCAGTCTCAGCTTGGTACATTCACCATCCACATTCCCCACTCCTGTCCATCATCCACTCTTTCCTCATTCATTATCTATCAATCCCACCCCATCCACTTCTTATTTCTCAGCCCATTTTACCTTAGGACATTTTATCATTGTCTTATCCTTAGCCATAACCCTATTGTTTTATATTTGGTCACTTTCTATTATCTTATTCTTGGCCACATTTCTATTATCTTATTTTCATTGTTCTATTCTTGATCATTATGGACAATACCTCTACATGCTCTCCATACCTTATTGTTCTCCATTCCTTATTCTACCCTGTTCCATATCTCGCTTCTTAAACTATATAAGTAGTGCATATATGTAGATAGTTCTTCATTCTGGATATCAACTTGGTGTAAGCCTCCTTGTTTTCTCTCCTCCTGAAGTCCTTACTTGGGCTGGTACTATCAGTACCCTTGGCACCCTCCCAGGTACCTCCCCTGTCTGAAATCAGTGGCACACATAGAAAGTAGGGTGCATGTTGAAGCCAAGCCACCCCAATTGGTCCCCAGGACTTGACCAGTTCTCGCCAACATTGTGAAGCTGGCACTATTGCAATAGCACTCGGCCCACACATCATTGGCATTCCTGGTATCTGACAGGTGGACAGCATGTTGAATATTAGCAGGAGAAAGCTTGGATGGGTGTCTTTCAACAGCTTTTGGGAGGTCAGGGTGGTGCTTAGAGCGAAGTCTGCAGATGGTAGCATAGCCTACACCAGTAGAGAGTTGAATATAGGAGGTGGAATGGCCAGTATCAAGCTGAGAAAGGATATAGTCAACTTACACAGGAGATAGGGATTTCATGGTTTGTTGAAGAAGATTGTTATGGTCTATTTGTTCAATGTTGAACTATTTGTGATCACATAACCCAATCATAACTCTGACACAAGTCATGTGACCATACAAACCTAACTATACCTCTGATTGTAATCACACATTTGAAGGCAACAAAACTGGTCCAATGAGTTACTGTAAAAAAATTTCAATATCTCAATCAATAAAAATTATTACATAAACATGAGGAGACCAATCGAAAGATGCAGGGATATCTGTGAGAATATTCTCAGATTTTATCAATTTTTATTTGGTTCATAAAATTCAGAGCAAGTGAAAAGTGCTAAACATTGCACTGGTTTTGTGAGTGTATAATGAGGTTCAGTGCTAACCTCACTTATATTAGCTTGGTGTCAACTATGTCACATAAATGCACATGCATATGACACATACCCCAGGACTCACTCAAGATGTACACCAATATGCCATCACATTGCACATTATGGCAGTGTCAGAGGACAGCCCTGAGGGCCTATTCCCTTTCCCTTTATTTCCTTATATTTTCCTTAATTTTCCTATATGACTTACTCCTTCCCTATCCTATTCCCCCCTCTTCCTTATTCATGTGACTGGTTATTCCCCACTATTTGTACTTGTTGTGACACAGTAGCTATATAGCTAGTGATTAGGTAAGGGGATCCTCACTCAGTTCTCTTTGGATCCCCTCTACCTAAGGTATGCAACAATGTTAGTAGTAGCTGGTAATAAACTAATCTTTAGATCCCCTCCATCTAAGCTCTCTATGAGATACTTCCAGAGGAGCCAGAGAGTTGCCCTTACAGTAGAACCAAGTCACCAATAGAGGACTGATAGGTGGCTATACACTTTGACCAGTGAGTGATGTCCTCCTATAGAGACTATAGCAGCCAATTCCCTCCCTCCTCATACTTCACGTGATCCTGCCCTGTTCCTGAGAGCACACTTATACCTCCTAGAGGAAATGGTGCTAGCATGGGATTGACAGAGGAAACAAAGCATTAGTGGACCATTTTGGATGACACTGAAAACCTTTCGATACTGAGCTCCGGTTCACTCGGCAATACCGACCGACCGACTGTTACCTATACCATCTCTCACTAGTATGTGGTCTCAGCTTGGTATATTTGGTACATTATCTGGATCACTCCTCTCATCCCATCCCCTTATCCTCTATTATTCTCTCATTCCCCATCCCCTCCCTTACTTGTTTTCCCTTGGGACATTTATTATTCATTTATCATTTGTTTATGGCCCTATTGCTTTGTCTTCGGCCATTTTCTATTGTTCTATTCTCATCCACTCTCTCATTATTTTATTCTCAGCCATATCTCATTATTCTATTCTTGCCTACATTCCTTATTCTATTCTTGATCAATGTGGACAATACTTCCACATGATCCTTCATACCTTATTGTTCTCCATTCCTTATGCCACCCTGTTCCACATTTTGCTCCTTAACCTATATAAGTAGCAGATGTATGTAGATAGTTCCTCACTCTAAATATTGAATTAGTTTACCTTCTCTCATCTCCCCTTCTTTAGTCTCCTTTACTTGGGCTGACACTCTCGGTACCCTCCCAGGTCTTTCTTCAGTCCAAATTAGTGGTACACATAGAAGGGCAGGGCATAATGCACGAGCACATTAAAGCCAAGCCACCTCGAATGGTCTGCAGGACTTGGCTGACTCCCGTTCACAATATCAGCTTTACCGAGACTTAACAAAACCACCACACTGTTAGTAGAGCACACTACCTGCTGTAGGCCATGATGATGCTATAAACCCCCAACTACCCTAACACCTCTTTCTGCACTCCTCTATTCCAACTACCTTAGCAATATCTACACATCACATACCCCCAAAATGCTACCCTACAGTCAGTACCCCCCATCTTATATCTGCACTCTCAAACCTGACCACCTTGTGCCCCTCTAGTGATTGGCATGGGTATTGGAAACCCACATGGATAGTGGGTATGGGTAGTGTAGGTAAGGGTCAGGGTCAGGATTTCTAACCTGGCCCAAACCCGTACCTGCAGGTGGGTTTTCACAGGTACACTTATATAAGTGAGGTTAGCACTGAAATTCACTTATATAAGTGAGGTTAGCGCTGAACCTTGCTTATATAAGCATACCTGCAAAAACCCGTACCTATAACAATGGGTAACAGGTTTTCATAGGTATAGGTATGGGTAGACATAATATACCCGGGGGTTATCTGTGTCAATCACTATGCCCCTCTTCATCTGATTTCCCATTACTATTAGGGGACAGCCCCTTGCCTACTAACATTTATTACTTTTTCCTATATATCCTTCTCTTGTAGATTCTTTAGTTAAATCTTCTATTTTCACTGACTGTGACATGACCTACTCATGTCACAGTCACTAGCTATATAGTTTTGCTGCTTAGGTAAGGGATCCTCGCCTCATTCTCTTCTGGATCCCCTTACCAGGTATGTACCAATATTGTACTTAGTCTCCTTTTAATATATATTCACTTCTGGATCCCCTTACCAGTGTCTGATTGGCTCTGTGGGTAGGCTTTAGGGTTCGAGTCCCTGAGTCAGGCCTAGAGAGAAGGCCAGGGCTGGGTGGTATCCCACTGGTTTGTTACGATGTGAAGGAATGACGTAATCGTAATAAACGTAATATCTCCTCCCAAAGATAAACAATAGCAAGGTTCAGGACAGGGCACGGCTTTAACTTGTATGTTGTGCCCACCAGATTGCACTGGTCCCTAATTTCAGAATGGCAAGACAGAGAATTAGCTTAGTTGAAATCAAAGTTGATTATCTAACTGAAGACTGAACTACTGAATGTATAAGATCTTTATACTACTTTCAAATCTACTAGGAGTCAACTAGATTCCTATAATAGATAAGAAAGCCAAGGATCGTGAAAAGTGAGAATAGAAATACTATGTCCCAAATCTTAATCTCTTCCATGACATTGGGAGGTGACGTATCACCCCAATTCCCAACAGAGTTACCCTAAGGAATGTAATAACGAATTGGATATAAGAGACTAAGCAGAATTGCAAATAAATGAAAGTGGAGTGAAATGTAAATGAAAGGTTATTAACGTAAATGAAGATAGAATGGAATTGCAAGCATATGGAGTGTGACATAAATGGAATGAATGAATTGACAGGAGCATATGATGCCCAGACAGATACACAAGGTGCATATAGTCCATGGGCTGAGGGTGTATAGTTGGATAGGTGAGCGAGGGCAGAGTTGGGCTGAGTGGGCTGAAATGAATAGATGGGTATGCCGGCATGCAGTTCCTAACATGGTTCTAGCTTCTAGCAGTTGCCCAGGAATCAGTACCTGTGTGAGTTGCCCTTACAATTACTGCATGACCCTTTATACTGTGACTTCCTCTCCCTGGCTGAAAGTCTTTTGTGGAATCCTACAGCAACAAACCAGTAGTACTCAACCAAGCAAGCATCCTGGTTCTCTATCCTTGTTGTACATTGCAGGCTCTGCACCTTGAACCCATTGGCAACACTGCCAACATACATGATGTGCTATGTGATGCGCTTGCCAATTATACCCCCCACCATCACTGCTGCATCTACCTTCTAACCCATCTTAGGCCAGCAGTGACAACCCTGCACATCTTGGGAGATGTGTACCCACTCCTGGAGAGCTCCTTTCTAGTACACTTGTCTGTAACAAGTCAGTTCCTAACAATGGCCACACTCACTGCAGCAACACCCACTAGTCTGCTGACTGCACCCCCTCAAATTTACACCACTCCTCACATGGAGACCCTGGATGGCCTTCTCTCCATCATATATAGCATCGTAGAAGTGGACAAGGCTTGCACATGTGACCAGATGTGTCTCAATGCAAATGAGCTCTAGTTATAACACAAATGCAGATGGTAGTGGTAAGATGCAGTCACCCAGTATCCCCTGGCAGGTTCATGCAAGCTATACACCACCCTCCTGACAAGGTTGTATGAGTCATGACATTGATCACCACTGCACTCACTTCTTACACACTGACAATGCTCACCCCCAGATGGGTCAGCTTTCACTACGTGCACTATGGACATGTGCAACAACACTGCCTACTGCCTGTGATGCCAATGCTGAACAGGCCCAGAGTCCTGGGGTTATTGTCAAGTTGCAGCAAGCCCACACATAGTCTGCTTGAGGATATGCATGTCAGCATACCAGGATGGTAAGCTTAGCTCAGGAAATGCCCTGTACCAGAGGATGGGCACATTGCCCAGGTTCCATGACAATAACACCTGTGAGTCTATCCAATGCACCTCCTCAAGCCTTGCTGTCTCTCCTAAGGCTCTCTGTTATGGCCCATGCCCCCAATAAACCCATACTAGTCCTCACAACCACTTGCACCTTTTCCGGGACTTTCCAACCATTAAAATCTGGAACAATCATTTTCCGTGATTCTGTTACATCAACCCAAAGTCTGCAATCCCAAACCCCCCACGATTCTGTGACCTAGGTTCTGCTCCTCTGATAAATGACATGTAGGATCATCATGTACCTTGCTCCCTTGTTCTCCTTTTTCTATTAGCCCCTTGTATTCCCCTCCCCTCCTTGTCTTTACTCGGCAATAGATAGTACAAGCATTAGTTACATGTATATAAACCCCCAGTCAACTGAACTATTTGCCAGTATAAATATCGACTTAATCTGTGTTGTAGTTTCCGATTCAGTTCTGGTAAACTTTCCAACTTTCTGAAATTAGAGACAGACAATTGAGGAGGGTGCAACACATAAGTTGAAGCCAAGTCCCTCTGACTTCAAACACTCGAATAACTAATTGTATCGATCTAATACTACAACCAACCCTAAGTCTCCAGCATTCCCATCTTTCGATCTTCTGTCTCCCATCCATGAAGCCACAATCCCAAACTCTTTTGCCCCCAGAACCTCAACCCCCCCTTATGGAAACCCTGCAGAAGTATCTAGTTAAGCACCTGACACACAGACTTAACACTATGATGAGAGGTATCATGCAGGTTTTACTAGGGCTAGTATTGACCATAGCTGTCAGGCACCGGTACTGCCGAAGATATGTGGGCCGAGCACTATTGCAATAGTGCTGACTTCATGATGCTGGTGGGAATAAACCAAGTCCCATAGACTGATCGGAGTGGCTTGGCTTTAACGTATTCATGTGTTGTACCCTACTTTCCATGTGTGCTACTAATTTAGAACAGAAGGGAAACCTGGGAGATTGCTGAGAGTGTTAGCCTGAGTAAAGGACTTCAGACAGGAGGAGGGAAGACAAGAAGGCATAAACCTAGTCCATATTCAGAGTGAAGAACTATCTACATACATTCACTACTTATATAGGTTAAGATGTGAGATGTGGAACAGGGTGGCATAAGGAATGGAAAACAATAAGGTATGGAGAGCATGTGGAGGTATTGTCTACAATGATCAAGAATAGAATAAAGGAATGTAAACAAGAATAGGTAAAATAATAGAAAGTGACCAAATATAAAACAATAGGGTCATGGCTGAGGATAAAACAATAGTAAAATGTCCCGAAGTGTAACAGGCCGAGAAATAAGAGATAAATGGGGTGGGATTAGTGGATCATGAATGAGGGAGGATGTCAAGTACACGTACCAAGACCCGGTAATTTGGCAGTGCTGACTGAGCAGTCATCCTATGTCCACATACAAGTGTCCATGCCACATGCATGTCACTTGGTATGCTGGTTTTGGCTTGGCACATCCACCACCCACATTCCTTATCCATTATCCCTCACATACTCTACGCAACTCACCATCCATTAATCCCACCATGCCTACTCCTCATTCCTCAATCCGCCTCACCTTGGGACTTCCTGTCCTTGTTTTATCTTCAGTCGCAACCATTGTTTTATAGTCGGGAACTCCCTATTGTCCTATCCTTGGCCACATTTCTATTATTCTATCTTTTATTACCTATTCCAGTTTGCGTTCCTTCATTCTAATTTTACTCATTGTGGACAATACCCACACGCTCTGCATGCCTTATTGTCCCACATTCCTTATTCCACATGTCGCCTCTTAAACCTATATAAGTAGGGCATGTATGTACATATTTCCTCATTCTGAGTATCAACTAGGCTTAGGCCCTTCTACCTTCTCCTCCTCTGTTAAGTCCTCTACTTGGGCCAGCATCATCGGCATCCTCCCGAGTATCCCATCTGTTGCAAATAGGGAATGGCACGGGTTACCCATGGGTCAAATGTGGGTGACCCACACCCGACCTATGGGAAACCCGAACCCGTCAACCCATGGGTTTTTTCCCATGGGTCGATGGGTCTTGGGTGCCTGCCGCACCCACACGCGTACGGCACGTATGGCGCGTATGGCATGTACGACGCATAGACACGTACGGTGCATACGGCACGTGTGGCGCATACGACACATACGGCGTGTACAGCGCATATGACACGTACGGTGTGTACTGCGCGTACGACACATACGGCACATATGGCACGTACCACACGTACGGCGCATATGGCACGTACGACTCATAGGGCGCATACAGCATGTACGGCGCATAGGGCACATATGGTGCAGACGATGCATATGGTGCATACGACGCGTACGGCGCATAGGGCGTGTACGGCGCGTATGTCGCATACCATGCATATGGCGCATATGGTGCATATGACTCGTACGGCGTGTATGGTGCATGCATGTTATCTGCAATGTCCATGTGCATGTGCGGTGCATGCATGTCATGTGCGTGTGTGGTGCATACGTGTCGTGCACGCATGCGTAACACCGCGGGTTGGGCTGGGTTGCGGATGCTCTGGGCTTGACCTGCACCCGCACCCAAGGACACCCAACCCAGTGACCCGTGCGGGTTGGCCCAACCCGTGCCATTCCCTAGTTGCAAATCAGTGGCATGCATAGAGAGTAGGGTGCAACACAAGTATGTTGAAGCCAAAGCCACTACTTCTAGCCTGTAGGACTTGGCACTTTCTGTCCGACATCTCAGCATTTTCGAAGCTTGACAGAGGAGTGGATGAGGGATAGGAATGGGGAATGTGGATGGTGAATGTGCCAAGCTGAGACTGATGTACCAAGTGACTTGTATGTGGTTTGGTCACTTGCGCATAGAATTAGACTAATTATTTGGTTAGCACTGCCAAGTTACCCGATACTTGGTATGTGTCCTTGACAATAGCATGTTTTTCAAACAGGGTGCTAGGGGTCATACAATGGTTACAATTCATGTTAATGACATGGCCGCTGCAGCCAAAAACACAGAAACCCTGACAAATATGAATACCGATCTATGGAAAAAATTTCGATGTTGTGGTTATGGGACCGATAAAATAGAAAATAGTTTCTTGGCATGAGTATAACAAGGGACCAAAAAGCACAAACAATCTCACTATTCCAATCTACCTACATCAACTCCATCATAAAATGGTTCAATATGCAGGATTCCTATGGTATTTCCACTCCATTGGATCTAAATGCAATGCTTACCAAGTCCATGTCAACACATCTGATGAAGAGAAAACAAAAATGAAGAAAATACCTTACTTGGCTGGTGTTGGATCACTCATGTATGCATCAATGACAACATAACCGGACATTACATTTGCCACTATGTTAAGCTTTGGGTACTGACAGACTGTTAAGTCTGCGTGTCAGGCGCTTAGCTAGTACTTCCGGAGGGGTTTTCCGGGCTAGTGCGAAGGTCCGTAACGGGGCCGAAGACCGAGATCGGGATTGGACGGACTATGGACGGAGACGGAGGCGCCGGAAGTTTAGGGTAGATCACGGAGTAGATCAATCCGGTCACTGAGGTGTTCGAGGTCAAGGGGACTTGGCTTCAACTTATGTGTTGTGCCCTCCTCGATCATCTGTCCCTAATTTCGGAAAGGAGGCCGGAGTTTACTGGAAATGAATCGGAAACTGGTGGGAGACTAAGTCGATATTCGTACTAGCGAACAGTCTAGTCGACTGGGAGACTATATACATGCAACTGTCTTTGTACTATCTTTGCCGGTAATAGAACAAGGGAAAAGGAAGTACAAGGGTGTCAATATAAAAGAGAGAACAAGGGAGCGAGGTACGCGATAATCCTGCACGTCGGTTATCGATTGTGACGGAACCTTGATTTTCGGAGTTTTCGGAGGGTCGGATTCGGGCTATGGGGGGGGTCGGAATCGGGGGGGCCTCGGAATGTATTTCGGATATTCGGAAATCGGTTGTTCGGGCTCTGGTCGATCGGAAAGGTCCCGGAACGGAAGCGGGTGGTTGTGGGGGTTAGTGTGGGTTTGTTGAGGGCATGGGCTATAACACAGACTTCGGAACTGCCGAAGGGTCAGACAGACAATGGCAAGTCCTGCAGGCCAAGAGTAGTGGCATTGGCTTCAAAGTACTTGTGCATTGCTCCCTACTTGCCATGCATGCCACCAATTTGCAACTGTCAGGAACCGTACACCGGCAAGCCTGAATATTCATTTCAGCCCACTCAACCCAACTCTGCTCTCGCTTGCTATTCAACATAACACCCTCAGCCCACGGACTATATGCACCTCATGTATCCATCTTGGTGTCACATGCTCCTGTCAATTCACTCCACTCATTTACGTCACATTCCATATGCTTGTTATTCCATTCCGTCTTCATTTACATTTAATATCCTTTGATTTATGTTTCATTCTATTTTCATCTATTCACAATTCCGCTCAGTCTTTTATATCCGATCTGCTATTATGTTCCTTGGAGTAACTCCGTTGGGAATCAGAGTGAATGTCACTCTACAATGTCATGGAGGAGATCATTATTTGGGACGTAGTATTTCTGTTTCTTGCCTTTCACGATCCTTGGCTTTCTCATTCTATTATAGGAATCTATTCGACTCCTAGTAGATTAGAAAGTAGTATAAAAGATCTTGTACTCATAGTTCAGTCATCAGTCAGAAAATCAACCTTGATTTCAACTAAGGTTCCTCTGTTCACTTCTGTCTGTCTCGCCTTTACAAAATTGGGGACCGTGCGGTCTAGTGGGTGCAACACATAATGTTGACCAAGCCCCATCCAGAACCTCACCATTGCCTCACCTTTGGGAGATTAAATATATTACGATTACATCCTTTCTCTACATCATAACAGTATTTTCTGACTACCACACTTGATTACACTTCATCTTTGCATATCACGACCATCATGAACACCCGCTCTACGACTCACAGTTTACCTTTCATCGTAGAAGTCCCAAGTCAGCTTCAGGAGATTTCCTCACTTCGAAGGCTGTCAGAACACCCATCAATTTGTGAAGCTGGCCCATCAGGAGGGAACGCTCCTCCTGAACCTGAGGACGATGATGAAGAAAACCCACTCGACGATAACGACAACGAGCCAAATCCAAACCCTGTTCAAGTTTCAAATCTGAACCCTACTCATGTTTCTAATCCTAATCCAACTCTTAATTCCAATCTGACTCTTAATTCCTCTTCTAGTTCAGACAAAATTGTTAAGGCACTTGTTGATCGATTAGCCCAACAGCCTCCTAGATCTAATCCCAACCCTGGTCATCATGCCAAGGTTCGCGAGCCCGAGGTTTACAATGGTACCGACCAAGCTAAGCTTTGCACATTCTTTTTACAATGCACGCTGAACTTTCGAGACCGTCCATCTGCATTCTTGACAGATGCGTCAAAGGTCCAATATGCCATCTCGTACCTCACAGGCCCTGCGCTCCAGTATTTTGAACCCATGATTCTTGGCGAAATCCAACCTGAGCCTAGTTGGCTTAAGGTCTGGAGGGACTTTCGTCAAGAGCTGGAGACCAACTTCAGCCTATTCAACAGCACTGCACAAGCAGAAATTGAGCTCGGCAAGATAGTTATGAAGGACAACCATCATGTGGCACGTTACTTCATCAACTTTGCCAGAGCCTCCACTCGCACTCAGTGGAACGACGCCACCCTTGCACATGCGGCATACAAGGGGTTGGCCAGACGTATCAAGGACAGCCTCCTTAACTTCCCTCATTTCAAAACTCTTGCTGAACTCAGGCAATATTCACTCGAGATCGACAGCAGATCTTGGGAATGCAAGGAGTTTGATGACTTTGGAAATCCTTCAAAGCCGAATGGGTCCTCATCCAAATCCAACTCCAACAACAACAACAACCAGTCTTCCTCCAACTCCAACAACTCAAACAACAACAAGAGTAAGAAGGGGGGGAAGAAGAATGGCAACGATAAGTCTTCCAACAATAACAACAACGCTAATGACATTGGGTCCAAGCTCGGAAAAGATGGGAAGCTATTGTCTGAAGAACATCAAAGGTGAATCGACACGGGACTTTGTCTCTTGTGTGCTTCAAAAGGTCACATGGTCAAAGACTGCCCCAAATCCAATTCCTAATCCTCATCAACCTCTTCTTCTAACAACAAATCAAACAACTCCAATAATAAGAAAACGACGAAAGCACGCGTGACCAAGGCAAGTATTCTGACACCAATGCTAAAGACAATATGGCGATGGAGTCAAAAAAATGAGTTGCAACCTTGGAAATGCATGAGCTGAGGATTGTGTTAGCCTCTCTCACATGCTGTTCTTGAACACTCTTTCTTCTAATTCTCCTATTTCTTGTATATCTTCTACTTCTGAGACTTCAAAAACTTCGCTTATACTTAATCTGTCTTGTTCTCTTATTTCTGAACTTCCTCTTGTTACGCTCTTAGATTGTGGTTCTTCAGACTGCTTTATTGAATCATGAGTTGTGTAGAAATATTCTTTGCCTACTACTTCAGTTCCTGCTATTCTGTTGAAATTATGTGATGGTTCTACTAATTCTGTCATTACTCAGACTATGACAATTCCGATCTGATTTCTGACTGGTGAACTTCAGAATGTCACCTTCTACATGACAACATTAGATGGCAGTTGCTCCGCAGTACTTGGCTTCAACTGGCTCACCTGCTACAATCCATCGATTGACTGGGTATTGGGCAGTATAACCTTCAAGTCTACAAAACCGACCACCATTCCCACACCTCAGGCCTCAATTGCTGCTTCACAGTCCAGCACCCTGCTCCCTAGAATTCCGTTGCCATCTCCAAAGTTGGAAGCTCCGCGAATAGCCCTAGTTAATGCAGAAGTGTTTGTTTGCACCTGCAAACTAGGAGGTTCGCAGGCCTTTCAACTCAACCTCATGGATCTCGAAAAATATGCTCAAGGCTCCACTACGGTTGATTCCTCCGACAACCTAGATAGCATTAAACAGCATTGTTAAATCTGCATGTTGGTGCTTAGCTAGAGGCTTCCAAAAGGGTTTCCAGAGGATTCCAAATGATTTCCAAAGGGGGGGGTTTGTACTC
>QLPG01014294.1:0-15212 GCA_003314385.1 Gomphus sp. MG54 | reverse complement strand
GGAAAGTCAGGAAGCGCTGGGGATCTTAGGACTGTTCATGGTATAGGGTGGTTCGAGTGGTTCGAGGTTGCAGGGACTTGGCTTCAACTTATGTGTTGCACCCTCCTCGATCATCTGTCTCTAATTTCGGAGAGTCGGAAAGTTTACCGGAACTTAATCGGAAACTGCGATGCAGAATTAAGTCGATATTCGTACTGGCAAATAGTCCAGTCAACTGGTGACTTATATACATGTATCTAGTCTTGTACTATCTTTTACCGAGTAAAGACAAGGGGGGGAAGAGAGTACAAGGGGCAATATAAAATGGAGAACAAAGGGGTGAGGTACGCGGTGATCCTGCACGTCATCTATCAAAGGAGCGGAACCTTGACTTTGGAATCTTTGGAGGTTCGGAGACACAGAGCCTCGGAATGATGTATCGGAAATCGGGAAATTGGTTATTCAGACTTTGAGTGATTGGAAAGGTCCCGGAAACAGTGCGGGTGGTTGTGGGGTTTAATGTGGGTTTGTTTGGCAGCATGGGCCATAACAGTATCCCTCCACTAGGACCGAGCCCTCGAGGTCCTAAGCTTAATTGGAGTGGTAATTAAGATGGACATTACTGTGGGAGTCTTTTTGATGGTTTCCTGGGATATTTTGATCGATAAGCACTGATGGTTCGTTTGTCTATAAAAAGGGGGTGTTTGCAGAACTGGGAGGTGTTGAGATTATTTTGTTTTGCGAGTGGTGTTGCAGGTGCATGTGATTGGGAACCTTATTTGGAGTACTACATAGTTGATGTAGTATTACATAGTCCGCCGGTTATTTGTTACCCAGCACTCCCAAGTCAGGTTTGCACCCTCCTCTGTGTCCTCATCCCTTTTGGACCACTGTGAATTCTAACACAAATAACCCAACACATCTGGCCTCATCGCGACCGATTGAAGGCCTCTGTGACCAAAATTGAAAACCGCACCTGCCGAAAGTGCGTCAGGCCTACCAAAAGCCTGCTATAGTTGAATCGAAAGCTGCACCTACTGAAAGTGCACCAGGCCTATTGAAAGCCTGCTATACTCAACTTATGGCACCAAACACCCACTTTGAAAAACTCAACGAGTTGAATTATGCAGACTGGTGGTACACCATGGCTCCGCTCCTTGTTGAGAAAGACTTGTGGGATGTCATAGATGGCACCCTCCCCAGGCCCCAGGGCTCTGCAAACAGCAAGGCTGTGAAGGCCTATGTCAAAAAGCAACAACTGGCACGTGCAAAAATTATCCTCAATATAGAGAAGTCGCAGTTACCGCACATACGCTATGACGACCCAAAGGAGATCTGGGACAACCTCGAGATAGTGCACCGTGCACGTGGTTTTGCCACTCGACTTTCTCTTCGACGTTGTTTTTTGTACATGCGCAAAGCAGATGGACAGCCGATGAATATGTGGATCTCTGAAGTCAAGAATGCAGCTTTTCAGCTTGAAGCCGCTGGAGTTACAGTTATAGATGATGATATCATCCTGGCACTTACAGAAGGGCTTCCAGACACATGACAACTTTATCGTGGCACTGGATAACCTTCCGCCAGTGGAACTCACTCTCGCTAACATTGTTACCCAGTTACTGAACAAGGAGGTGCGACAACAGCCACGTGCACTAGTCAAATCCAAACCAGAACAGTATGGGGAGTCAGCACTGACTGCTGATATCAAGAAAAAGCGACATGTTGATGAGATAACTTGCTATAATTGCGACGGAAGGGGCCATTATCAGTCAAACTGCCCGTCACCGAGGCGCGAAACGGCTGCGATGGCAGATGAAGGGTTGAAGGATGAGGGGGACCATGATCTATTTGCCTTTTAATATGTACAAGGTGAACAGAACTCCACACCGCTCAAGGAGGTGTGTTGAGATTATTTTGTTTTGCGAGCAGTGTTGCAGGTGCACATGATTGGGAACCTTATTTGGAGTACTACATAGTTGATGTAGTATTACATAGTCCGCCGGTTATTTGTTACCCAGCACTCCCAAGTCGGGTTTGCACCCTCCTCTGTGTCCTCATCTCTTTTGGACCACTGTGAATTCTAACAGGAGGGGCCTTTCCTCAATGGAGAACATGGATCCTTGTCCCTTGGGAAGTTTTGGAATTCTTTCCTGTTTTTTTTTCCTCTCCGGGGTGTCGTCGGGGGAGTTCAATGGGGGTCTCGAGGATGAAGTGCGATGCCTGCAGGGCATTGATGCCAATGTGGCGGCGTTGTAGGCTCGTGCTGTCGTGATTCGTGATTCCCTTGGTTTGTTTGAATAGTTTGATTTCTCCTTCCTTTAATCTCTCCATAGTGCAGGGGCATTTTTTAGATCCGTTACTGTCCAGAGACCATCCTTGTGGTCGGTCAGGATGGGGTATTGTTCCCAGTGGTCTAGTGGCAGGGGCAGATGGTCCGGAAGCTTTCGATCGAATTTCTGCGTTTTTAGCCTGTCTGGACGCATTCTAGGCAAAGTTGAGTTATTTCCAGGATCTTCTCATGGCACTCGACCACTGTTTGTTGTGAATTGTTGAGTTGTTGGAACTGCATTCGGGGGAGGTTACACTGGCTTGGAATCTCATCGACACATTGTCGTCCTTGATTAATCAAGGGTTAGTCCCCATGATCAGTTCTTGGGTGGTGTTTGTCCTTCGGAGACCGGGGGAGTTTCAGGTGAGTCTGTTGAGTGACTCGGTCATGGGATGTGGACACTTGGTGTGGGGGGTCCATTGGGTGGTTCAAGGAAGCAAGGTTAGGGGGGGAAAGCCTCTAGGGCTGGTCCAAGTTGGAACTATTTGGTACCTTGATCGGGTTGGTTCCGATCAGGGCCTGGGTGTTCCATGTCGATAATGAATGGATTGTTTTGTGTATAATTTGGTCATGAGTGTGATCGTAGACGGCGTCGAGGTGGTTTTTTGGAGGGGAAGTGTCAGGGTTTCCCAATCGCTGAGCTGTTTTTCTTGGTTGTTCTTCCTCCTTCCCAGGGTAGGCGTCTCTTCGCCTGCCCAACTGTGTGGTCAGGATTTGGGGATTGTCCTGCAACTCGAGTCTCGGTTGAAATTGTTGATTAGTTTAGCTCGTATTAATATTCTAACAAGAAGGGTCTAGTTCTAAGAGAATCTACATGGTACCATTAGTCTAAGGGATGGTACAGGATTCCGCAGTTTTCAGGGTTCTTCCTGAGCGGAGTTTTTCAGAGGGTCGGATTTGAGCGCTGAGTGAAGACTGCTGGCTCCATATTGCCAAGAATCAGTTAGGATAATCTAAACGAGTAGTACTCAATGCCCTGTCGATCAACGGATTGTAGTGGGTGAGCATATGGTCCTTGCAACTAGAATTCTGATGGGGTTCAGAGGGTCAGATTTGGAGGGTCGGAGTTTGGAGGGTCGGAGTTGGAGTGTCTCTGCAGAGGGGTCAAAATCTTTTGACGATTGGTCACAGGGGGTCATATTCCTGAAAAGGTTGGATGCATTGTTTTGTTTTACATCCTTAGGCATAGTTGGTATTCAATGCGAACAACTGGTGCCAGAGTCGGGAGCCTAGCTTCTTATTCCTCGGTCTCCGAAGCATCTGACGTCTTAGACTCTTCTTCAACCTCTTCCATCACGGAGGCTGTGCACCCTTTGGTGACTGTGGTGGTGGTTGATCTTGGGCATTCCTTGGCTGAGTGGCCCGATCTGCTGCAGAAGAGGCAGAGGTTTTGTTTGAAGTGGCATTGCCGTTCTTGCGGTGTAAGTTTTCCGTCTTTTCTGATTTTGGACGAAAGATCCATGGTAGTCCTGCTGCCACTGGATGGGGTCGCAGATTGGCCTACATTGGCTGTATTATTCCCCATGTTAGGGGCCAAATACATGGTCATGGGGGTCCTTCCTCTGTCGTAGGGGCAGTCAAAGTTCTGGGTAGAGGGGGGCTCTCTGGCAATTCCGATCGTCGCTCCCAGTAGCGGGCATCGATGGATTGGGACAGGAGACGAAGTTGGAGCAGGGAATGGGGCTTTCCTACTCTAGAGATCTTGTCCTTGATTCTGCCAAGGAGTCCATTGTAGAACTGGCGATAAAGTGCAGCGTTGCCCCAGTGGATGCAGATGGCTAGTTGATTGAATTCGACTACATATTTCATGATGCGCTGATTATCGCACATGCGGAGGGTCTCAAGGTCTGCTTCAGCCTCTCCTTCTGGGTCATGGGGGCCAAAGTTGGTTTTGAGTTCATTTACGAACTCCTCATAGTCATGGAGCCAGTCTGGCTTGTTGGAGGTGGAAAGGGCTGGTTCAAACCAGTCCAGGGCAGTACCGGTCAGGTACAACAGTATGTAGGTCACCTTGGTGCTCTCGGCATCGAAGGCATCAGGGCGGTCATGGAATTTCAGTCTATTGCACTAGAAAGGCTTGTAGTTTCCTCGAATCGGATCCATCAAAGGTATCCGGGTCCCGAACCTTGGTGGCACGGGGGGCTGATCTTCTGGGGCTGGCTAAGTTGCTTGCCAGCATAACGAGGGCCTGAGTGAGATCAGGCACAACATTGGGTCCTAAGGTGGGGGCCCCTCCCGGGTGTGCAGGAGGTGGCAGTGCTGCGGCGGGTGGTGCGACATGGGGTTGGGCGACAGGGGGTGGTACAGCAAATGGGGGTACGGCGGGTGGTACAACAAGTGGTGGTGCTATGGGTGGTGGTGCCACAAGCAGAGGTGCAAGGGGTGGTGGTACATAGGGGGGTGCCGATGAGTCTGACGGTGCTGCTGTGGATGGTCCTGAACTGGACCACATATCTGATGGTGATGATTGTTGAATCGCTGGAGGGTGGTTCACAAGGAACGGGTTGGTCAAATTTGAATGCAGGTGTTGATCTGCATCTGAGAATCCAGAGTCAGAAGAAGGCTCCGGGGGGTGTGCTAGGGTCTGAGGTGTCTGGAAACTTGGCCCGGGGATAGGCAGTTCTCAGGGGACGGATGCATGGCAGGCAGACACCTGAGTGATTGTCTGCATGGCTTGTGAACGTGTGATAGGTCTCATGCTTAATGACGATCAGGAGTGTGAGTACAAATATACTGTTAAATCTGCGTGTCGGCGCTTAGCTAGAGGCTTCCAGAAGGGTTTCCGGAGGATTCCGAATGATTTCTGAAGGGGGGGTTCGTACTCCAGGGACAGAGGGACTAAGGGTCACGGACTGGGGATCGGAATCGGAATGGGGGCGGAAAGTCAGGAAGTGCCAGGGATCTTAAGACTGTTCACAGTATAGGGTGGTACGATTGGTTCGAGGTTGCAGGGACTTGGCTTCAACTTATGTGTTGCGCCCTCCTCGATCGTCTGTCCCTAATTTTGGAGAGTCGGAAAGTTTACCAGAACTTAATCGGAAACTGCGACACAGAATTAAGTCGATATTCATACTGGCAAATATTCCAGTCAACTGGTGACTTATATACATGTATCTAGTCTTGTACTATCTTTTACTGAGTAAAGACAAGGGGGGGAAGAGAGTACAAGGGGCAATATAAAACGGAGAACAAAGGGGTGAGGTACACGATGATCCTACACATCATCTATCAAAGGAGTGGAACCTTGACTTTGGAATCTTTGGAGGTTCGGAAACACAGAACCTCGGAATGATGTATCGGAAATCCGGAAATTGGTTATTCAGACTTTGAGTGATTGAAAAGGTCCCGGAAACGGTGCGTGTGGTTGTGGGGTTTAATGTGGGTTTGTTTGGTGGCATGGGCCATAACAAGCATGTTCCAGAATTCTATCATGACTTCACTGATATCGTTAGTAAACAGTGTGGTAATACTCTAGCACCCCATAGTCCCTACGAACTCAAGATCAACCTTGAGGATGGCACTTCGCCCCCTCTTGGTCCCATTTATTCCCTCTCAGTATCTGAACTTCAATCACTATGAGACTTCATCGACGAATATCTCAACATGGGCTTCATTTGACCCTCACATTCATCACACGGCGCACCAGTACTATTCATATGCAAGAAGGACGGCTCCCTGCAGCTCTGTGTAGACTTTCGCGGTCTAAACAGAATCACGAAGAAGGACCGTTATTGTCAAGCGTCGGTTACTGACGGACTTCGGTACTGTTGAGGGGTGTTGTCGAAAGGTCGGGCAGACTATGACCAAGTCCTGCAGGCCAAGAGTAGTGGCGTTGGCTTCAACGTACTCGTGCGTTGTGCCCTACTTGCCATGCATGCCACTGTATTTGCAACAGACAGATACTCGGAGGGATGCTGAGGATGCCGGCCCGAGTCGAGGACAGACTAGGTCTCTATTGTCGCCCGCACCCGATCCATGGTCTGACCGATGCGAAAGCGTGTCGGACTTCCCCATCGCTACTCCCGGTCTGTGCTGCAGGTTGAAGTTGAAACGTGAGAGGTAGAGGGACCAGCGGGCTTGTCGCCGGTTTAACTTCTTCGAAGATTGGAAGTATTCTAGGTTCTTGTGGTCGGTCCAGATCTCGATGCGGTGTTCAGCGCCCTCTAGGAAGTGTCTCCACTCCTCCAATGCCCGGATGATAGTGAGCATCTCCTTATCGTGGATCTCGTAGTTCCTCTCTACTGGGGAGAGGCTCTTCGAGTAAAAGGCGATCGGGTGCCACTTGCCATCCTCATGCGACTGCGAAAGGACTGCCCCCGTGGCTACGTCAGAGCTGTCCGCTTCTACTCGGTAAGGGTGGGTATCGTCGGTGAACCCGAGGATGGGTGCCGTTGTGAACTTCGTCTTGAGCCCTTTGAAGGCCACCTGTTCCTCGTCTCCCCACTTCCACTTGGCATCCTTCTTCACAAGTTCGAACAACAGCCTGGTGTGGTGTGAGAATCTCTCGATGAACCTCCGATAGAAATTGGTGAAGCCCAGGAAGGCCTGTACCTCTTTCTGGTTCAAAGGAGTCGGCCAACCCGTGACTCCTTCCACCTTGACAGGGTCCATTTCCACCTTGCCATGAGATATAATGAGGCCCAGGTACTCGATCCTGGTCTGTTCAAACTCACACTTCTCCGGCTGAAGGTAGAGTTTGTGGGCCCTTAGTCGTTCAAGAACCTCCCGAACAACTCGTCGATGCTCTTCGAGAGTCTCGGTGAAGATGAGGATGTCATCCAGGTACACACACACGTGTCCCTCCATTACGAGGTCCTGGAAGATGTTGTTCATCATGGTCTGGAATGTCGTGGGGCGATTAGTGAGGCCGAAGAACATGACAAGGGGCTCGAACAGTCCCTGGTTCATGTGGAATGCCACCTTCCACTCGTCTCCCTCCTTAATCCGTACATTATTACACCCCCATTGCACATCCAACTTGGTAAAGTACTTGGCTCCTCGAAGTTGCGCAATGAGCTCCGAGATGATGGGAAGGGGGTACCGGTTCTTCACCGTCATCGCATTGAGTACCCGATAATCCTGGACCAGTCGGAGGGAGCCATCCTTTTTCTTGATAAAGAACACGGGGCTTCCCATGGGGGATTTTGAGGGGCGGATGCATCCCGTGTGCAGGTTCTCCTGTAAGAACTTGTCCAGTTCTTGCTGTTCGCTCGTAGAGAGAGGGTACACTTTACAGGCCGAGAGTTTCGCTCTGGGCTCCAATTCGATCGTGTGGTCCCATGTCCTCTGCCCAGGGAGAGAATCGAAAGACTCCTTCTCAAAGAGGTCATTAAAGTCTTGGAGCTAGGGGGGGATCATCCCTTTCTCCAGTGGCCCCATTGGAGTTCGGAAGTGCGAATGCGTATAAGAGAAGTCATGAGGGAGTTTGGGGGGGTAACCATCGTCGACATCACCAATGGATGAAGAAACCTTTATCAACCCCTCATACGTCTGCAAGCTGATGAACATGTACAGCTCGCACATCGCCTCATACCTTCACACTGCCCATCCTCCTCCTCCTGTTGACATGCCTACTCCCACCCCGTCAATGATCGAACATACATACCCATGCATAACTCGAAGAGGACGCAAGGAACACAATTGATATGCAAGCCCCATGGGTCGAAGGATCTCACTTGAAAAGTGCAAAGGTGAGTGATCCTTCGCTCGGATATGGCATTGTACTAATTGATTTTTTCTAGTACGCTTGTCTGGAAATGCAAAATGACAAGTTCGACCCAAAGATTATCTTCTACTACGATGCAAGGCTAGTGGAAGAAGATGACAATATGCCTTGGATTGAGGGCCACAAGTCTGACCTCCCCTGTGAATGGTGCATGCAACGGCATAATATGTGCCTTCAGAAATGGGATGGAGAGTTGGACATGGGGGCTTGTGTGTGGTGTAGTGAGAGGGGAGTTGGATGCACTATCAATGTGCAAGGTAGGGGACTAGTAAGAGAAAAGGTAAAGGAAAGGCGAGGAATAGTGAGGTTGAGGGAAGTCTGAGAAAGGCAAGGGAAGGTATGCCTCAAGTTCAGAATTCAGACAGACCAGGACCTTCGAAAAGGGCGAGGATGCATACTCCCCTCTTTCAACCTTCCAGCTCCCGCTCGTCATCCCCACTGCCTGACCCCTCCACCCTCCTCACACCAGCAGTCCAAAAGATACCACAACTAAGGGTGTGAACCCCTACTCCTCCACCCCCTCTACCACCTCCTCCACCACCTGTGCCACCACCTCCTCCTCCTCCTCCACCACCTGTGCCAACCCCTCCACCTCCTCCACCACCAGCTCATGCGGTTATGCCACCTCTCAGAGTCGTGCCTCCTGCACCTCCTGCATCTACACTGGTCATTGCACCGACCGCCACCCTTTTGGAATTGCAGCGGTCGGTTGAAGCACATCATAAGGAGCTCCTGGAACACAAGTTCCAGGTGTCAGAGAGTTGTATGACCAACGAGGAATTGCAAGGTGAAATCAGTCAACTGCAAGGTGAGGTGAGCGAGTTGCGGATGTTGTTACACCATCCGAGGTCGCAGAGCAAGGAGTTGGGGCCAGAGTTGCCAAGGGCACGTGGAACTTGGGAAGGTTGGGTTACTGGAGATGGAAATCCGAGAAATGTGTTTGATGACTTGGATGGAGATGGGGTAGTAGAGTTGGACTTGTAGCATAGGAATTAATGGTTTATTGAGTGTGAATTTGAAGTTCAGAATAGAGTTGAATTAGAATAAGGAATGATGAAATGGAAAATGAGGATTGAACTTGAAAACGGAAAGAAGAAGCTGAATTGCGAGTTGAAATGAGTGAATTGGAATTGAGGATTTTTTTTTTGAACTTAAAGATGGAGTGAATGGAACTGAAATGCGAGAGTGATAATGAAAGGAATGAGTGAGAGTGAACGGAATGAGTGAGAGTGAACGGAAGAGAAATTGCGAGGTGCTTATGGAATGGGTAATGGTCCAGGTTTATCTGGATACGACTTGTGAAAGTCTTGAATGAGTTCTGAAGCATGGTTGAGTTCTGTTGCAAGGAGCCATGAAGTTTCTTCATCTGTGCCTTCATATCCTGCCCACCGTACTAAGTTCAAAAGCCTACATGCTGTATGTTGATTATTGAATTTCGAGTCCAGGATCTCGGATATCTCGTTCACCGTCGATTATGACTGGGGGCAGAGGTGGTTGAATGTGATTAGGAATGGAATTAGAAGTGGCTGGCTCAAGCATTGAAACATGGAATACAGGATGTACTGCGTTCATGTAGCCTAGGAGTTTCAGAGTAACGGAGTGAGTACTGGGACATGCAATGATTTCAAATGGACCCAAAAACTTCTCAGCTAGCTTTTTTGTAGGATGGGTAGTCCTGAGAAATTTGGCTTTGATAAATGCGAGACTGCCAATGGCAAAGTCTGGAGATGGGAGTCGTTTGGCATCAGCTGAGGATTGGTACATTTGTTGAGCATCAAGGATGTTGGTTCGAAGTTGCTGGTGCAACTTGTCCAGGTCAACTATGAAGTCTTGCACTTGTGATGAAGCAAGGTCGCATTCAGGATGAATGGCGAGATTGGGATGATAGCCTTTGTTGGCAAAGAAAGGCGAGATTCCAGTGGTAGCACTGGGAGCATTGTTATAGGCGAACTCTGCAAGGGAGATGTGGAGGTACTGTTCTATTGTCTGATTAGTATGGTGGGTCTGGCCATCGCCTTCCGGGTGATAGCCTGAGGTGAAATGCAACTTCATGTCAAGGGCCTTCCTGAGAGAATGCCAGAAGTGGGACACAAATTCCGAGCCTCTATCTGAAGTGATGTGAGAAGGAATGCCATGTTTGGAGAATACATGAAGTACAAAGAGTTCTGCGAGCTGAGAGGAAGTGATGGTGATGGAAGTAGGAATGAAGATAGACTGTTTGGTGAAGCGGTCAACTATGACTAGGATGGCCATGAATCCTGAGGATGTGGGAAGCTGCTCAATGAAGTCCATGGATATCGAGTTCCAGGGTTTGTCTGGCACTGGAAGCTGTTTGAGTAATCCATATGGCTTGTGACATTGTGATTTATTCTGCATACACGTCGTGTAGGACTTGCAGTAGTCTTTAATAAATGAGTGCATGCCAGGCCAATTGTAGTTGCGTCTGATGAGGTCTATGGTTTTGTTAATTCTGAAGTGTCCAGAAAGAATATGATCATGCTTATGTTGTAATACATGTAAGTGTAAGTCTTGGGCCTCAGGAATGTAGATGCGATCGTCGAATAGCAACAGACCGTTGGAATTAGTCTGCCACTTTGGGTCGTCGTTATTCGTGAGGTGTTTCTGGGCTAAGGAGTTGGAAGGAAGATGGAGTCTGATGTCATTCAGGATACGCTTGGTGTCTATAAGAGTTGAGGCCCTCAGTACTGGTTTGACGAGGCTCGTGGCTCGAAGGGATGTGGTCAACTGGTGCTGAGAGAAGATGGGTCGAAGGTTCTGGGGATTAATGGTGGCATAGTCGCTCATCCCCTCCTTAAGGTAGACATCCCATTGTCTAGTGAGTGAATCAGGCTTGGTGCCCAAATGACCTGGTCTGAAATGGATGATAAGATTAAACTGAGAGAGGTATTCCAACCACCTAGCTTGACGTCTAGTCAACAACTTGGTTGTACAAAAGTACTCTAAGTTCTTATGATCCGTGATGACATTGACAGGGTTGCCAGAACCTTCTAAGTAATGATGCCACTTTTGAAAAGCTTCGAAAATTGCGAGCAGTTCTTTGTTGTGAACATTGTAATTGAGTTCTGGAGAGGTGAAAGTTCGGGAGTGAAATGTGACAGGGTGAAGCTCGCCATCTGGGGAGTGTTGGGAGAGTATAGCTACTAAAGCATAATCTGATGCATCTGTCTCCACAATCAAGGGCAAATCAGGAGTCCAATGAGTTAAAATGGAGGCAGATGTGAATACCAGTTTCAGCTTATTAAATGCATCTCTACACTCCTCACTCTAGTTCCAAGCCAGACCTTTGTGAGTGGGTCGAGTAAGAGGAGTCGTAATAGAGGAATAGTTGAAAATGAATCTCCGATAGAAGTTCGCAAATCCAAGGGATGATTGGATGTCTTTGACTTTACGTGGCTTGGGCCGTTGGGTGATGCATTTGACTTTGTCTTCCACCATCCTAAGTCCCTTGGGTGACAGGATATATCTGAGGTATTTGACAGATGTTTGGTGGAAGGAACATTTGTCTTCCCAAGCATACAAGTTGTGTTTGTATAATCATTGTAGAACTTCGCAAATGTGTTTGATATGCGAGGATTCATCATTGGAATAGATGAGGATGTCATCCAAATAGACTATGGTGCAGTTGTCTAAAAGGTTGCCAAAAATATCATTTATGAAGCGCTGAAATGCAGCAGGGGTGTTAGAAAGTCCGAAAGGCATGACAAGCCACTCAAAGGATCCATAATGTGTCCTAAAGGCTGTCTTCCATTCGTCTCCTTCTGCAATTCAAACAAGGTGGTAGGCATGTCTGAGGTCAATGTTAGTGTATATATGAGCTTGCTTGGGGGCATCTAAGAGGTCGGAAATAAGGGGAAGTGGATAACTATCAAGTACACGTACCGAGGATCCGATAACTCGGCGGTACCGACTAAAATACTCTATTAGTAACCAAGTATGAACCATTCAATGAGTTGTTCTCGGACAGACGCACATATCGGTCACATTCCTCCATTCCCATCCCATGCCTACTCCTCACCCCTCGGTCCGCCTCACCTCGGGACTTCCTGCCCTGGTGTTATAGCCTTGTTTTATAATCGGGCATTTCCTATTGTCCCATCTTGAGTCACGATCCTATTATCCTGTCTTTTATTGTTCTATCCCCGCTTTGCATTCCTTGTTCTAATTTTGTTCGTTGTGGACAATGACCACATGCTCTGCATATCTTGTTGTCCCACATTCCTTATTCCACATGTTGCTTCTTAACCTATATAAGTAGGACATGGATGTACATACTTCTTCATTCTGGGTATCGACTAGGCTTAGGCCCTTCTACCTTCTTCTCTTCTGTTAAGTCCTCAACTCGGGCCGGCATCCTCAGCATCCCCCTGAGTATCTGTCTGTTGCAAATACAGTGGCATGCATGGCAAGTAGGGCGCAACGCATGAGTACGTTGAAGCCAACGCCACTACTCTTGGCCTACAGGACTTGGCCATAGTCCGCCCGACCTTTCGACAACACCCCTCGGCAGTACCAAAGTCCATCAGTAACCGACGCTTGACAGTATACCCAGAATCACACTACTTCCCGTGCCTTACTTACGATTACGACCTCATGGAATAATAGCAGCGACACAAACATGTCAACAAATGAGGACAGTAAACAATTCCAGCCAACCCAACCCGGGCACACCAAAATCCTCGGCAAAAATGGCAAGCTCCTCCCAAGTGAATGACAGAGACGCATAATCAACAATCTGTCTTTTTTGTGGCGCAAAAAATCACAAAATCACCAGGTGCTCTAAAGCAAGCAAAACCCATGCAACTACTACTCCCAACCCCGTCCCCCAGGCAACTGGTACTCCAGACGCTAAAGCTGAAAATTCAGCATCAGCAAATGGAGACTAGATCGCCATCCGACTGGCCTCTGAGCACTGTTAAGTCCGCATGTCAGGCGCTTAGCTAGTACTTCTGAAGGGGTTTTCCGGGTTAGTGCGAAGGTCCGTAACGGGGCCGAAGACCGAGACGGAAGTCGGACGGACTACGGACGGAGACGGAGGTGCCGGGAGCTTAGGGTAGGTTGCAGAATAGTTCAATCCGGTCACTGAGGTGTTCGAGGTCGAAGGGACTTGGCTTCAACTTATGTGTTGCGCCCTCCTCGATCGTCTGTCCCTAATTTCGGAAGGAGGCGGGAGTTTACTGGAAATGAATCGGAAACTGGTGGAAGACTAAATCGATATTCGTACTGGCGAACAGTCCAGTCAACTGTCAGACTATATACATGTGGCTTATCCTTGTACTATTTTTCCCGGTCATAAAACAAGAAGAAAAAGGAGTACAAGGAGTCAATAGTAAGGAAGAACAAGGGGGTAAGGTACGCGATACTAGCGCGTCGGTTATCAAGGTGCGGAATCTTAGGTTTCGGGAATCGGAATCGGACTAGCGGTGGTTCGGATGGATGTTATGGGAACGGGAACGGAAACGGGAACGGGAACGGGAACGGGTCCGTGCTTCGATGGTCGGGGAGGATTCAGAAATGGGGGTGGGTGATTGTGGGGGTAGGTGTGGGTTTGTTGGAGGCATGGGGCGTAACAAGCACACCAAGAGTTGTGTTGACTCGGCAGATGCCAGTAGTGAGATTCATTCAATGCTGCTACATCTTCCTCTCCTCTTCATTTTAATTTTGTTCCGTCATCTGACGTTGGTACCGAATATTCTCGGGAAACCATCTTATATGCCTGATAGAATCAGGACTTGTTCACAACCAACCTTTTACTTCAATTTCGATAAAATTCTCTGATCCAGTACAACAAAAATTCAGTCATTACTGAACACATACACATGTTACTAGATCTTCCGTTCGGACAACCTTGCTCCGACCGGAGCTGTTCGCGATATGGGCCCTAGAAGGAGTGGCACTGGAGGGGGAAGAGTGAGGGATCACCTGAGAACTGAAGAGGGTGCTGACTGGAGGGACACTAGAGGATGAAGTAGTGGAGGCAGTGAGGAAACTGCAGGAAGCAGGAGGGAGGTCATTGGTTTCGGCCAAATGGGCAGAGGCCGATGGGTTGTTGACCTTCCGAGGGAAGGCGTATGTTCCAGACGTGGGAGGTCTCCGGTGATGGATAGTAGCCCATCACCACAACTCAAGGGTTGCCGGGCATCCCGGTCGCTGAATAATAAGGTATGCAGAGCATGTGGTTATTGTCCACAGCGAGTAAAATTAGAATAAGAAATGTAAGATGGGGATAAAACAATAAAGGACAGAATAATAGGATGTGCCCTAGGATAGGACAATAGGAAATGCCCGATTATAAAACAAGGCTATAACTGAGGATAACACAAGGGCAGGAAGTCCCGAGGTGAGGCGGACTGAGGGGTGAGGAGTAGGCGTGGGATGGGAATGAGGGATGTGACCAATATATGCATCTGTCCGAGAACAACTCATTGAATGGTTCGTACTTGGTTACTAATGGAGTATTTTAGTCGGTACCGCCGAGTTATCGGATCCTCAGTACGTGTACTTGACAGTATCCCCCCCTTAGTGGCTGAACCCATGAAGCCAGTAGTCGGAGATTGAATATACGGTTCAGAATGCCTAAACGTGACGTCATGCGAAGGTTCGAATCTGGCGCCCTTTGCTTCTTTCCATCGTCTCCGGAACGTGTAACAGCAGCACATCAGAATCGCCAATTGGGCAGTATTATAATCCGTCAAGCTACTAACGTTTTTAGGTGCATCCCAATGGCCTCGGTCCAGGCAGCATTTGCCACTGTTCCAAAAGCCTCACCCAGGATCCTGTTCCATTGCTGGAAGCTTCACCAATAGCCCTAGTCAATGCAACTGCCTTGTGCATGCTTGTACACCAGAATGGCTGGCAAGTTTCTCGGCAGGGACCTCTCGGTCAATGTTGTCATTTGGCACGTTTGGCCAAGGTCTCACCCATCCGTCCCCATCCATTTTTGTTCTTTCACTCCGTACATGCGCATCATATGCCCGTACGACCCTTTTCCGTTCTTCTCGGCTAGAGGCCGACACCTTTAGTAGACGGTAGGATGTCTACCTAAAAGGGGGGGTGGCAACCAGCTAGAAACTTTTCAAACTGCTTAAACTCCCCTCTCGAAGACGTTCCTTCTCCCGAAAACCACCCCCACTTTTTCACTCTCCCATCCTTCACCTT
>QLPG01014289.1:0-13449 GCA_003314385.1 Gomphus sp. MG54 | reverse complement strand
AGCATTGATGTCTGAGGCATCAGCTGCCTGTGAGATGGAGTCAGGAGTGGTAGTCACATAGGCTTTGATTGCTTTGGAGCATTTGGCACCTTTGTGATTACTGGCAACACAGAGGAGACACAGGTTGTTCCATGCATCTTTGTCATTCAGTTGGGAGGAGCTTGCCATCCTTGCCAAGGGTCTTAGTATACTCGGGTGAGTTGGGTTGAGGAGTTTTACCATCCTTGCTCTTAGACATATCCCTGCTGCTGCTGTTATCATTGCAGTTATTTTGCTGGCAGTTGTCTGAAGTGGATCTATTGCCAGGCTTGTCCAATTTCATATCTTTCTTTGGCTTATTTCTGCCCTCTGCAGACTGCACAGCCCTTCGTTCCTAATATCTCATGTCAATCCTTTGAATGCCATTTCAAAGTTCATCAAGTGTATGGGGTTTGTTGAAGTGGATGAGGCCATCCTTGATGTGTTTTGGTAGTGCCATATATGCCTTGCAGAGGAGAGTGTTATTGTTGTAGTCGACAAAAGCCATGAGCCTATAAAAGTCTACAAAAAACCTAGTGGCTTTGTGGTTGTCCTGCATGGTTAGCTTTTTGAGAGCCATCTTGGCATCAGCTCTTTTGTCCCAAGAGTTGAAATTGATTTGTAACTCATTGATAAAAAGCTCCAAATTACTGGTCCAGCAAGGTTCCATATTGGGGTTACCTGTCAGGTAAGGCTTAAAACATTCCAGAGCCATTCCTTTCAGGTAGAAGACTATGTAGTTGACTTTTTACTGTCAAGCTTCGGTAATGCTGAAGGGCCAGGAGTGTAATGGCCAAGTCCTTCAGGCCAGGAGTAGTGGCTTTGGCTTCAACCTACTCATATATTGTGCCCTACTTGCCATGCATGCTACCGATTTGGGCCAGAGGGAATACTTGGGGGATGCCAAAGGTGTGGGCCCAAGTAAAGGACTTGACAGAGGAAGGAGAAGGTAAGGGGCCTAAGCCTAGTCAATACCCAGAATGAGGAAGTATGTACATGCATGTCCTACTTATATAGGTTCAAGAGGCAACATGTGGAATAAGGAATGTAGGACAATAAGGTTTCAAACAGCTCCTTTTGTTACAGTCACCAAGGCACCACAAGTAGGACAATGTATGTGGACAATAGTTAGATTTATATCTCTTTTGTTCTTTTTCTTTTGTCCCTTCATCTTTTGTTCTCTTTTATCCTTTTGTTCTCCCATCTATAAGTACAGACCCCTTCCCACCGAGTCACTTCAGATCTTCACAATGAAGTCTGAAGTGAGTGTCATTTCTCTGTTTTTACTTTTTCTTAAACTTACAATGTTTCCTAGTCTATTTGTGTTTAGGTAGTTATTATGCACAGAGATCTTCACGACAAAGTCTGAATCTATTTGTGTTTAGTTTTTACACCCCTCAGGAGTAGTGGACAAGATTGTTAGACATTTATTGGTGGACATCCTTATTGTTCCTTTTATATGTTTCCCCTTTTTCTTGATATGAATCAGACTCCTTCCTATTTTGTTAGTCTTTTCTCATTGTCACTCATCATCCTTACCTATTTGGTTAGTCTTTTCCTATCATAGCCCCCAGCCCCTATTCACACAGCCTTGATGCTATATTATTTTTCTAAAAGTTTCCTCTTTAGTATACTTTGTTCTCATGCTTTGTCATTCAACTGGCATAGCCATTCTATCACATCATTTTACATTATTGCTTGGTTTTTGTATATAAAGGCCTCTGCCTCACATCTGTAATAACAAGTTCTCAAGTTAAATCCCCAAGTCCAGTCTCCAAGTCCAAGTCAAGACTAGTCTAGAAACATCTAGACTATTGTATACAAGTCCAAAGCCAAAGTCAAAGTCTTAGTCAGCATGATGTAACAGTCACAGTCATGTTCGCATCATAGGTCACGCTCGCATCACTAGTCACACATAGTCACAGATCATGCTATGTCCTATTTTTTTATATCCTTCATTACATGCCAAATAGTAGCCTCATAAGTCACAGACCTTATCTAGCTGTGTCAAACGACTGCATTACATATATCCCACCACAGAAAAGGACCAGTGTGTGCAGGCTTTTATGTATTAATTACCTAGAGCAACTCTACAATGTCTGGTATGTTTGTGTCATCCATATGCATGTGCAGCATATGCATGTCATATGAGCATGCATGACACCATGGGTTGGGCCAGGTTGCAGGTGCTCTCGGCTTGACCCACATCTGCACCCAAGGACACCTGACCTGGTGACCCATGTAGGTTGGCCCAACCCGTGCCATTCCATAACTGGGTCTGCTGAACATTCCAAGTAGTGTAAAGATAGTGAGAAGCTCTTTATCGTAAACATCATAATTGAGTTTGGGTGAAGTGAAAGTTTGGAAATGAAATGCAATAGGGTGGAGTTCTCCATCCAAGGTTTGTTGAGAGAGGATGGTGGTGAGTGCATAGTCAGATGCATCTGTCTCCACAATCAAAGGATCATCAGGAATCCAGCGAGTCAGGATGGGTGCAGAAGTAAATGCTATCTTGAGCTTATTAAATGCTTCTCTACACTCCTCAGTGAAGTTCCATAGTAAGCCTTTTTGCATTAGTCTGGTAAGGGGAATGGTGATTGCTGAATAATTGTCAATGAACCATCTGTAGAAGTTTGCAAATCCAAGGAAGGACTGGACATCCTTAACCTTCTAAGGTTTGGGCCATTTAAAATGCACTGGACTTTGTCTTCAGCCATAGCAAACCCCTCAGGTGACAATATGTCCCAAGGTATTCCACTAAGGTTTGTTATGAACCGTGACTCAGACCATTCCCCAAACTACCTTTCTGTGGTTCTGATCAGAAACCTATGACTTCCGATCCCAACTCCTTTTCTGTGACTCCGAAAATCAAGGTTCTGCATGCAAACAAACTTAAGATCATCGTATATCTCGTACCTGCAAGGGCAACCCTCTTACAGCCCCGAGGTATGTCTCGGAGGCGAGCTAAGCAGGGGGAATCCAAAGTTATTCAATTATCTACTACCTAAATACATGTGGAGTCCTTACCTAAGCAGGGGGAATCCAAAGAGGAAAGTCTAAGGATCCCGCTGCTGGTGAGCCCCTTTTATACCCTTTATATGCATGGTCTGTGCACTAGCTTACAAATCAATACATCGGAGTTTGTAGAGCCAATCTCCTGGTACTAAGTCCGAGGCTCGGTTATTTGCTCCGAGTTCTAGTCATCATGTGTTAAGACCTTTTCTGTCTCCACTCGGTGGTTTCTGGGCCTCTTAGCCTTGGAGTTGGTCGGAGTTTGAAGTAGGACTTCGGACCTGTACCAGGCCTTGGAGCTGATCGGAGTTTGAAATGGAACCTCGGAGCTGGATCGGAGTTTAAAGAGGGTCGTCCCCTGACAGTACCCTTGTTTTTTCCCCTCTATTAGCCCCCTTGTATTTTCCTTCTCCCCTTGTCTTTACTTGGCACAAGATAGTACAAGGTTAGATACATGTATATAAGGCACTAATTGACTGGACTATTTGCCAGTATGAATATCAATTTAGTTCTGTGTCATAGTTTTGATTCAGTTCCGGTAACTTTCTAACTTTCCGAAATTAGGGACAGACGATTGAGGAGGGTGCAACACATAAGTTGAAGCCAGTCCCTGCGACCTCAAACCACTTGAATGACTAGTCAAACTACCTAATACCAAGAACAGTCCTAAACCCCCAGTGCTTTCTGTCCTTCTGCACTTTCTATCTGCCTCTACAAAAACCTCTCTGGAAACCATTTGGAATCACCAGAAATAATCCTAGAGACATCTAGCTAAGCGCCTGATACGTGGATTTAACAGTATATTCATACTCACACTCCTGATCATCATGAGAGATGAGACTTGGGCCCAATTCCTACAAAGCCTCACCAGACCCTTCCTCCATCACATGCCTGTTTCCCAGAACCACCACCCATCAGTTCCAAAACCCCCACACCTCAGATCCTCCCAGATCATCCAAGTAACACGACAAACCTTGTCAGAGCAATCACATTGTTGGCAAACAACCTCTCTACCTCCAGGAAAGCGTCCCCTCCCACACAAATATAGAACCCAGACCCCTTCGATGGGTCCAACCCAAGGAAACTACAAGCTTTTCTAATACAATGCAACCTGATCTTCCGAGATTGCCCTGATGACTTTAGTTCTGATAGCTCCAAAGTGACCTATACATTGTCATACCTGACCAGAACCACCCTGGACTGGTTCGAGCCAGCTCTCACCAACCACGATGAACCCTCCTGGCTCCATGACCATAACTAGGGAATGGCATGGGTCACCCATGGGTCAAATGTGGATGACCTGCACCCGACCCATTGGAAACACAAACCCATCAGCCTATGGGTTTTTTCTAAGGGACGATGGGTCTTGGGTGCGTGCCATACCCACATGTAATACGTCGCATACAGGTGTTACATACATCACATTTGTCACAGCATGTGTGCATACATCATGTACATCATGTACATGGTGGCATGTACATGTACAGGTGTCACATACGTCACATTTGTCATGGCACATGGACATATGTCATGTATGTGGCAGTGCATGCATGTATGGGCATTGCATACATCGTGTTCATCACGGCACATGCACATACATTGTATACATCATGTTCGTCATGGCACGTGCACATATGGGCATTGCTTACATCACGTTCATCGCAGCACGTGCATGTACATTGTGTACATTGCGTTCTTGGTATTGCATGCATGTATGGTGCATTCGTCATGTTTGGGGCATCGTATTTGTGTCAGCACATGCGCATACACATAAGTCATGCTCGTGTTGGAGTTGACACCCCAGGTTGGGCCCAGGTCATGGGTGCTCGTGGCTTGACCCACACCCACACCCAAGGACACCCGGCCCAGTAACCCATGCAGGTTGGCCTGACCTGTGCATTTCCCTAACCATAATGAATTTGTCTCTGAGCTGAAAACCAATTTTGGCCCCCATAGCCCAGAAGAGAGGCAAAAATTGACCTTGAGAAGCTCAGCATGCTCGATGACCAGTGCATCACAAACTACATGGTTGAATTCAAACGTCTCACTGCCCATACCTGCTGGGATGACTCCGCTCTTCACGACCAGTTTTACAAGGGACTTCCCAGAAGAATCAAAGACAAAATATCCAGAGTAGGGAAACCTCCTTCCCTACTACAACTTTGCCTCCTATCATAGTCCATCGATGCCCGATACTGGGAACGGAAATCAGAAGACACCAGGGAAACAACTCAGACATCAGATGGCCAACACTTGCCCAAACTCAGTTGAGATGGGAAACTCACCTCGTAGGAATGACAGCGCCATCTTGAACAGGACCTCTGTCTTTTTTGTGGCAAGGCAGGTGACATAGCAAAGGAATGCCCTAAACCCTCCTCTACAGCTGTCATGGAATGCACTGCTACAACTACACAGGAAGTCAAGAAGACCCCAGCTCTGACCATGGGAGATATTAGGACCATCAATGCCCCAACAGAGCTTAGGCTCAACATGTCCACCCTCTCAAGCCCCAATTTGCTAACTATTCAACTGACCTCCGACTCCCTGGCAGGCCACAGCCTGAAACTCTTGTTGACTCAGGGTCAACACACTGCTTTCTTGATTTGGAACTAGTATTGAGACACAACCTCCAACACCATGGCATAACACCAATTCCGCTGAGACTCTTCGATGGTTCCTCTAATTCTTCGATATGCAAAACCGCTAAACTCCTGATCCAATTCCCCCAAGGGGAACAACACTCTATAACCTTCTTTGTAACTCTGTTAGACTCAAGTTGCTCAGTAGTACTAGGACACAACTGGCTCACCCACTTCAATCCATCGATTGACTGGGCATTGGGTAGTATATTGTTCAGAACTCTCCCACCATCCGACCCCATGAAACCACCTAAACCCACAGTCCCCATGAAATGCTCATCCGACCCCCCAAAGAAAATGCTTGTCGCACCTAAAGTTGCACTGGTCAATGTGGCAGCATTTGCCCACATCTCAAAGATGGAGGGCACCCAGACCTTCTAGCTTCTCCTTTCCAACCTGGATAGGAATAAAGACAGTCCCATAGATCTAACCAATGTCTAGGGAATAGCACGGGTTAGGGTAACCTGCAGGGGTCACCGGGTTGGGTGCCCTTGGGTTTGGGTGCGGGTCAAGCCGAGAGCACCCGTGACCCGGGCCAACCTGCGGCCTCAACTATGTATGCGCGTACGACATGCATGCACCGCACATGCACACGTACGACATGACCGCACCGTATGCGCACATGTATGACACGAATGCGCCGACACAAACACGCTGACACGAATGCGCCATATGCACACGCCGACACCAATGCGCTGCACGCACACACACCAACACCAACTCGCCATACACACACGTGCCGACACCAATGCACCATATGTGCATGTGCTGACACCAGCGCACCAACACCAATGCGCTGTATGCTCATGCGTATGACATGCATGCATGCGGCGCATTTGTGTCGTACGTCACGTGCGTATACAGCACGTTCATGTCGTACGTCGGGCACACGTACAGCGCGTACGTGTCGTATGTCACGTGCATGTACAGCGCGTGCGGGTATGGCGCGCACCCGACACCTGTCGACCTGTGGGAAAAAACCCATGGGTTGATGGGTTCAGGTTTCCCATGGGTCGGGTGCGGGTCACCTGTAAGGGCAACCTACTCAGGTACTGATTCCAGTACCTGCTGGGAGACCAACAGCGGGACACCACCCAGCCCTGTGACCTACCCAGGGCCTAACCCAGGGACTCGAACCCTAAGTTTACCTACAGGCACTACCAGATACTGGCAGGGAGGTCCAGAAGTAAGTATATAAAAGACAATGTAGCTAAATACATGCGAGCTGCTTACCTGGCAGGGAGGTCCAGAAGAGAACAACCAGAGGACCCCCTTACCTAAGCAGCAACTATATAGCTACAGTGACTGTGACATAACAAGCCTGTCACAGGCAGCAAAGAAGACAATAGAAGATTAAGGGGAAGGGATTACAGCAAACATGTGAGAAGGGAAAGATAGAGAAATGATTAAAGAAGTAATATAAGCAAAGGGATAAGAGAAATGAAGGAGATAAAAGGAATAAAGGAAGGAAAAGAAGAATAAACCAGTAGTCCCCTGACATTACCCACATTTGACCTGTGGGTAACCCGTGCCATTCCCTACCAATGTCCCAGGTGAATATCATGAATTCAGGGATATCTTCAGCAAAAAACAAGCCAACACCTTGGCCCTGCACCATCCCTATGACCTAAGAATAGAGCTTGACGAGGGAACCTCTCCCCCTTTTGGCCCGATCTACTCCCTGTCTGAAAGCGAACTAAAATCACTGCAAGAATTTATAGACAAACACATATCCATGGGTTTTATTTGCCCATCCTGATAGCCAGGCAGAGCACCTGTCCTATTCGCCCGGAAAAAGGACAGTTCCCTCTGACTATGTGTCGACTTCAGAGGACTCAACAAAATCACAAAAAAGGACTGGTACCAATTTCCCTGCATTTCCGACCTACTCAACAGGCCCCACAAGGCCAAGATCTTCACAAAAATAGACCTGTGACATGCCTACCACCTCGTCTGCATTTGAGAAGTTGACGAATGGAAGACCGCATTCCATACCCAGTACAAATCCTTTGAATAGTGCATTATGCCCTTCGAACTAAGCAACTCCCCAGCTGCCTTCCAACACCTCATGAATGACATCTTTTCTAACCTACTTGATGTATTGGTACTGGTCTACCTGGATGACATCCTGATATACTCAGACAACCTTGAAGAACATAGGAAACATGTACGCAAGGTCCTGAAGCAACTTTGAAAAAATCACCTCTATGCCTATGCAGACAAATGCCAGTTTCATGCTGACACTGTAGAATACTTAGGATATATTCTGTCCCCAAATGGCCTCACCATGGCTAATGACAAAATCAAAGTAATTCAGGACTGGCCTGAACTGTGCAAGGTCAAGGATGTCCAGTCCTTTCTCAGATTTACAAACTTCTACAGATGCTTCATTTTCAACTACTCTGACATCACAATCCTGCTAACCCATTTGACATGGAAAGACATGCCAAGGAACTTCACCAATAACTGCAGGACATCTTTCAAAACCCTCAAAAAAGCCTTTACAATGGCTCCTGTGCTGAGCCAGTGGATTCCTGGCTCCTGCCTCATCGTCGAGACAGACACCTCCGACTACACCCTTGCAGCCATCTTATCAACAATTTCCCCCATGGACAACAACATACATCCAATCGCCTTCCACTCTCAGACATTCACACCCCCAGAACTGAACTATGACATATACAATAAGGAGCTGCTCGTGCTCTATGAAGCCTTCAAAACCTGGCTATACTACCTAGAATGGTCGCCCGACCCCGTTGACGTAGTCACAGACCATAAAAACCTGGAATACTTCTCGACAACCAAGCTCCTCACATGCTGGCAAGTCCATTGGTCAGAATACCTCTCACAGTTTAACATGACCATCCACTTCTGCCCCAGATGCCTCAGAGCCAAACTTGAAACACTGACTACACAATGGGATGTCTACCCAAAGGAAGGGGGAAACAGCTATGCCACAGTCAACCCCCACAACCTTTGACCCATATTTACCATGGAACAACTAGTCTCATCCCTGCAGGCCACATCACTATACTTCACCATGCTCCAAGCAGTCACAATGATGGACATGGAATGGCTTGATAACAACATCTGTATAGCAACCTGGAGCGATGTGGAAATATTGGGAAAGTTTGACAACCCGAATGGAAAATGGTCAGCCTCACCAGATGGCCTCCTCCTCCTTAACCAACACATCTATGTGCCTGATAGTGGAGACCTTTGCTTATGAGTCCTACAGAACAAACACAACCACCCCATTTCTGGACACTTTGGACAAAATTGAATACTAGATCTCATTAGACAGGAATACATCTGGCCCAAGCTCCAAAAAACTGTCAAATCCTATATCAAATCCTGCACAATGTACATGCATGCCAAATCACAAAGACATCAACCATACAGCCTCTTGAAGCAGCTGCCAGTCCCCACACAACCATGGAACTCTATCTCAATGGACTTCATTAAAAAACTACTCCCATCGGCCAGTTTCAACTCCACCCTCATCATTATAGACCATCTCACCAAACCATCCATCTTCATCCCCACCCATGACACCATCACGGCTCCCATCCTAGCCAAGTTATTCGTACTCCACGTGTTCTCCAAACACAGGGTCCCATCACATGTCACTTCAGACTGTGGAACAGAGTTCGTATCCTCCTTCTTCAGGTCCCTGAGGAAGGCCCTGGACATGAAACTGCACTTCACCTCCGGTTACCACCCAGAAGGCAATGGCCAGACGGAATAGATGAACCAGACCTGGAGCAGTACCTCCGGGTCTACTGCAGTTACCAGGAGGACAACTGGGTGGACCTCCTCCCAATCGCAGAGTTCACCTACAACAATGCTCCTAACACCATGACTAGGATCTCTCCTCTCCCTTCTTTGCCAATAGGGGTTATCACCCAGACATCACCTTCCACCCTAAACGAGACCTAGCCTCCTCCAGGGCATATGACTTCACGGTAAATCTGGACGAGCTATACCAGGAACTCCACAAAAACATAGCTGCTGCCCAGTGTCAAGTCTGCAATACCAAGTACCAGCTCACTCGGGAATACCAACCAACCAGCCCTTGCCCACATCATCTTACACTACCCCACGGCCTCGGCTGGATATACCCAGTACATCGTCTGCACCACTCCTCTTGTCCTATTCTCTTCATTGTTCCTTCACCCCCTATCCACTCCTTGACCCATTCCCCCTGAACAACATGACAGCCACTCATTGTCCTGGCCACTGCATATTGTTTTATCTTTGGTCATCCTCTATTGTTCTATTCTCACCCACCACTTCATTATCTTACTCTCAGCCATACTCCATTATTCTAATCCCGCTTACATTCCTTATTCTATTTCTGATCACTGTGGACAATGCCTCCATGTGGTTTCTTCATACCTTATTGTTTCCATTCCTTACGCCACCCTGTTCCACATCTTGCTTCTTAACTATATAAGTAGCAGGATGTATGTAGATAGTTCCTCACTCAGAATATCAAATCGGTTCACACCCCTTTGTCTGTTTCCTATCTCTAAAGTCCTTCGCTCAAGCCGATGCCCTTGGCATCCTCACAAAACTTCTTCTACTATCCAAATTAGTGGCACGCATGGAACAGCAGGGTGCAATGCATGAGCACATTGAAGCCTAGCCACTCCAGAATGGTTTGCAGGACTTAACCGATATTTTGGCATTACCGAATCCTGACACCTAGCAGCAATATGCCACCTCCACAGATCAATGCTGCTCCCAGGTGCCAGAAATCAGGATCAGGGATCGAGTCTTCCTCAAGTCAGACAATATCTGGACCATGAGACCATCCCAGAAACTATCCAAGAAATATCTAGGCCCTTATGAAGTCATAGCTCAGGTGGGACTGGTGTCTTACACCCTCCATCTCCTGAAAAACATGCGGTCAATTCACTCTGTCTTCCACGTATCCATGCTGGAACCATCAACCCCCAATACCTTCCCCAGTTGCACAGTACCCCCTCAACCACCAATCAAAATTGATGGGGAACCGGAATATGAAATAGCAGAAATCCTGGATTTAAAAATTGACCGACATCATAGCTGCCAGCACAGATACCTAGTTAGGTGGGCCAGTTACAAAGGAACAGAAGAAGAAACCTCTTGGCTTCTCACAACAGAGTTAGCACATATAATGGAGGTAGTCTCCAACTTTCACCATGCATACCCACTCAAACCGGGCCCATGAAAACTTTACCAGCTGGATACCATAATTTATCGAAACAATAAAACCATTTAATCATTCAAGCTAGATGCCTATTAGAAGACAGGATCCTCAGACACTTTGTTATCATTAGAAACCATGAATCCTGCTGGCGGCATGCCCGACTCAGACTCTGCCCGACCCTCAACTACCAACAACATAAGGGACAAAAGATGCATGATCTGTGCCATCTCCTCTAGACAATTTTCTGTCATCAATGCCAGGACATCCAGGTGACCCCCGGCTGCCTCCAAAGCACTCCAGGACTGGACCGTCTCCTCCCAGACCTGGTCCAGAAGAGCAACAAATATGGAATTCCAATTGAAAGCACCTGGAACCCCTGGCTCTGGCAATAGTCTACCAGGTACACCAGCAGACACGGCTACAAGTCCCAGGTGCTGAGTTCTCTGGGCCAACATCTGAGCCTCAAGGCTGTTAAGGAAAGGCTCCCACTCAGAGCAACCACAAGAGATGCTCCCAGGAGGTTGTGAGTGATGGAATTATGAGCAAATTGACAGTAGGATAGAAGAATTTTATGGCAGTCAATTTATTTTATCTCCTCAGTGTGGTCAACAACTACATGTATATTCAGAAAATATACCTATTTATTTTATCTTACAAAAAGAATAAAGGGAAATTAGCCTTAAAGGCTTGTACAATATATTATACAACTCACCTCCTCAGTGTGGTCAACAACTGAGGAGGGAGGCATGCGCAGGTTGTGTTTCACCCGCATATTCCCTGCATCTGGCTCTTGACCCTATCGAAGGTTTGAGCCAGGCTGCCGGTCCCAATCCAGGGAGCTGGCCACGTGTGTCGCGTTGTGCATGGGTAAGCGCCTGTAAGTAGCGTACAAGTAAATATACAATGGCTTCCTCAATTTTGAGGATAAAAATACAAGAAATATATCAGAAATTTTAGAATTAAATTGCGCACAATATGATACCAAAATCGATATGAAAATAAGATATATTGAGTTTGACTTCTCAGGAGTGAGATGCATCAATGCACCCTACACGCCCCCTCAAGCTCAATATATGCCGAGTTTTTTGGTGAGAATATTCACTCTGGGTCCTGGTAAACCCTTTGTGAGGATGTCTGCGAGCATTTGATCGGTTGGGATGTATTCGATTGTAATCTTCTACCCCTCAATCGTATCTCGGATGAAATAGAGTCTTATGTCAAAGTGTTTGGTCCTCGAGTGTTGCTGATTACCGTAAGCTATAGTAATAGCTGATTGGTTGTTAGCATATATTTTTATAGGATTTTTAATGGGGTGGAAAACTTCAGTTATGAAGTTCTTGAGCCAAATGGCTTCTTTTGTAGCATGAGTCATAGCAATAAAATCTGCTTCGGTAGATGAGAGTGCCACTATCGTCTGCTTCTGGCAGCTCCATGAGATGCTCCCAGAGTCAATTTGGAATATGTAGGCCGATATTGAGGGTCTGTGGTCTTGTGAAGCCCAGTCGGCATCCGAGTATCCTACTAGGCCATCTCGACTCTTCCCTAAGACTAGCTTCTTATCTTTCATGCCTTTTAAGTACTTAAATACTCTTTTAACTGGATTCCAATGAGAAATCCCTGGGTTATCTAGAAACTGTGATAATAAGGAAACAGCAAATGAAATATCTGGACGGGTAGCTACTGCTGCCCACATGAGTGAACCTATCGCCTGTTGGTAAGGAATCTCTTCCATGCTTTTCTTGTCAGCCTCAGTAGTCGGGCATTGTTCTTTAGATAATTTAGAAGTAGGATCTAATGGAGTGGTATGCGTTTTGGCGTCTTGTAGGTTAAATCGATCAAGTATCTTATCAATATATGCTTCTTGAGAGAATGTTATAGCCCATGCCTTCAACAACCCACACTAACCCCCACAACCACCCTGCCCTATTCCGAGACCTTTCCGACCAAAAAGACAAAGGATTGTTTTCCGTAATCTCCGTCCCTGACAAAGTCTGACCGAGAATCCGCATTCCCGCTCCTGTTTCCGTCATGACCGAGACACCATCCCCAAGTCCGTCTCCGACCAAAGACTCAGCACTTTAATAACCGATGGGCAGGACCATTGCGTACCTCACTCCCTTGTTTTCTCTTTTATATCAACCCTTGAACTCTCCTTTCCCTTGTTTTATGACCGGCAAAGATAATACAAGGATAGTTACATGTATATAATCTTCCAGTTGACTAGACTGTTCACTAGTATGAATATCAACTTAGTCCACCTAGTTTCCAACTCACTCCGGTAAACTCCATCTCCTCTCCAAAATTAGGGACAGACGATCGAGGAGGGTGCAACACATAAGTTGAAGCCAAGTCCCTTCGACCTCGAACACCTCAGTGACCAGATTGAACCATTCCATGACCTACCCTAAGTTTCCAGTGCCTCCGCCCCCATCCGTAGTCCGTCCGATCCCCGTCTTCGGTCTTCGGCCCTGTCACGGACCTTCGCACTAACCTGGATAGCTCCTTCGGAAACACTAGCTAAGCACCTGACACGCGGACTTAACACCAAGCAGTGACTGCTTGGTGTTAAGTCCGAAGCAGTCACTG
>QLPG01014283.1:0-18302 GCA_003314385.1 Gomphus sp. MG54 | reverse complement strand
GGGAGTGAGGTACGCGATGGTCCTGCGCGTCGGCTATCAAGGTAACAGAACCTTGACTTCGGAGTCTTTTGGAGGTTTGGAATTGCGGAACCTCAGAATGTATGTCGGACATCCAGAAATTGGTTATTCAGGCTTTGGTCGATTGGAAGGGTCCCAGAAAAGGTGCAGGTGGTTGTAGGGTTTAATGTGGGTTTGTTTGGCTGCATGGGTCATAACACCAAGAATAATACAAAGGGAGGAAGTCCTGAGGTGAAGTAGATCGAGGAATGGGCAAATGGTGTGGTGGAACATGCCAAGCCTAGAACAGCGTATCAAGTGACATGCATGCGGCATGGACACTTGTACGTGGATGTAGAATGGCTGCTTGGTTGGCACTGCCAAATAACCAGAACCTCAGTACATGTACTTGACAAAACCCCACAACCACCCACACCGTTTCCAGGACCTTTCCGACCACTCAAAGCCTGAATAACTGCTTTCCAAATTCTAATGTATCAATCTGAGATTCCGTGTTCCCAAACCTCCAAAGATTCCAAAGCTAAAGTTCCGCTCCTTTGATAAACAACATGCAGGATTATCACATACCTCACTCCCTTGTTTTTTGTTCTGTATTGCCCCTTGTACTCTCTTCCCCCCTTGTCTTTACTCGGCAAAGATAGTACAAAGACTAGATATATGTATATAAGTCACCAGTCGACTGGACTATTTGCCAGTACAAATATCGACTTAATTCTGCATCGTAGTTTCCAATTCAGTTCCAGTAAACTTTCCGACTTTCCGAAATTAGGGACAGATGATCAAGGAGGGTGCAACACATAAGCTAAAGCCAAGTCCCTGCAACCTCGAACCACTCAAACCACCCTATACCATGAACAGTCCTAGACCCCCCCCCTGGTGCATCCTGTCTTTCCGCCCCCTTTCTGATTCCAATCGTGAACCCACAACCTCTAGTCCCTCCACCTCTGGAGTACAAACCCCCCCTTGGAGATTATTCGGAACCTCCAGAAATCCTTTTGGAAGCCTCTAACTAAGTGCCGACATGCGGATTTAACAAGATATTATATAGGAAAGGTATGTGATATGGAGGTATTCAGGAGGTATATGATAATGTGGATGACTGTTAAGAATGTGAGCAACAAGGTTCTTAAGTTATATCTCAGTGAGGTTGTAACTTTGCATGGTTTGGAGTAGGGCTTGGCTTCAGCTTATGTGCTATACCCTTCAGATCTTGTCATATCCTGAATTTTGGGGGTGAGGTTTGCCTTGGTCAAATTCTAAGTTGATTTTCTGACTACCAAACTACTAATTTGTATACATATTATATACTAAGTACATATTTCAAATATTAGTAATGCTTAGTAACCAAGAACAAGGGGAACTACAAATGAGGAGAAGATTCCCGGTTGAAAGAACAAGGGGATTGAAAGTACAAGGGGCCAGGTGAACTTTGTAACCAAGCTGCTGCAGAATCGGAGTAGGATCTTGATATACTTCCATATCAGGAAATGGGGGGTGGAGTTGAGTCAAATGGGTGCAATAAATGAATGGAAATGAAAAGGCATTTAATGGAAAGTTAGAGATGAGGTTATGACCAGTAAATTAAAAGCACAATATCCAATCCAAGGGTGCAGTTTCCAATTAGAGGGCTGAAGATACGTGGCAGAGGTACAATGGTTAGGGATAGGTGGGTGAGTGGGGTTTACTGAGAATGGAAATGTGACTGTATGTGTTGAGCAGATTTTGCCCAAAAAGGAGAATGAATTCATATGCTTTGAATAGAGATAAAGATGTATATGACTTAGACAAGGTCATGATGATGACATGCAGTGATGGTGTATATGATACATGACATGCAAATGAGGTTTGATGAGAGTGATGGCTGCATATGTGGTGCCCAATATATGAGTCACAGTATGTCAGTAGTTGTATGGTAGGGCAATATGTGTGGGGGGTGAACCACATGTACAACAGCATGTGGGGAAAGAATGGGTGATGAAGACAGTATATAGTAGTGTCAAGCTTTAGGTACTGATGAACTTCAGGACTGCCAAGATTTCAGATGGGAGCGGCCAAGTCCTACAGGCTGGGAGTAGTGGATTTGGCTTCAACATACTCATGCGTTGTGCCCTACTCTTCTGTGCATGCCACTAATTTGCAACAGACAGGGTACTCAGGAGGATGCCAATGATGCTGGCCCGAGTAGAGGACTTAACAGAGGAGAAGAAGGTAGAAGGGCCTAAGCCTAGTCGATACCCAGAATGAGGAAACATGTACATGCATGCCCTACTTATATAGGTTCAAGAGGTGACATGTGGAATAAGGAATGTGAGACTCTGTTGCCAGGCTTGTCTGATCTGATATCTTTTTTTGGCTCATTGCTGCCCTCCACAGACTGTTCAGCCTTTCCTTCCCAATACCTCATGTTGTTCTTTGAACACAATTTCGAAGTTTGTCGAGTGTGCGGGGTTTGTCAAAATGGATAAGACCATCTTTGATGCGCTTTGGCAGTGCCATGTATGCCTTGCAGAGGAGGGCATTGTCATTGTAGTCAACAAATGCTGCAAGCCTGTAAAATTCCACAAAGAACCGAGTGGCTTTGTGGTTGTCCTGCATAGTTAGCTTTTCAAGGGCCATCTCAGCATCAGCTCTTTTGTCCCAAGAGCCAAAGTTGATCTGTAATTCATTGATAAAAAGCTCCAGGTTGCTGGTCCAACAGGGTTCTGTATTGGGATTACCCATCAGGTAAGGCTCAAAACATTCCATAGCCATTCCTTTCAGGTAGGATACCATGTAATTGACTTTTTGCCTATCGTCGGGGAACAAGTTAGGCCGGGTGTGGAAGTTGATTCTGCAAAGGAAGATGAAACCCTCTAACTTCTTTGGGTCAGTTCTGTAGAAGGGTTGTGGTTCTTGGATTCTGGCGGCTTGACTGGTGGTTACAGGCGGTTCTGCTGAGTTTGAGAATGGCATTCAGAAGGTCGTGATTGTTGGCCGGGTTCATGGGGGCCCTGGCCCCAGGAGGTGGCCTGGCTCACAGAGCTTTCCTGGGCTGTGGGGCTGGTTGGGCTCGGGGAGCTTGCCTGGCCTGTGGTGGTATAGCTGTGGATGGAGGAGGAGTGGTCACAGGTTGCGGAGGTGTGGCCACGGGCTGATGGGGTGCAACCGTGGGTTGAGGGGCTATGGCTGTTGGAGTCCGGGGAGGTTCAGGTGTGTTTGCCTGATAGTGGTGCTGAGGCTGTTCCTTGGTTTCAGCATCTGTGTCATAGTGTACTGAACCAGGTTCATCCCCTGCCGGATGGGCTTCTTGATCATCATTATCATAATCTGTGTATTCAATTTTGTCATCGACAACCTCTTTGATGCGTGGTTCTTGCTTGAAGGGGGAGGTGAGATGCCATAGTTCTATTGTCAGCGAGGTATAACCAATGAGAAGGGGCAGGGTACCGGAGGCTTTGTGCTCCCTTCATTGATTTACTGTGGGGGTGAGCCAATTGTCATCCATATGGGCTGTGGATCTAGTTCATGGGCGCATGATTGTAAGAATGGAGGTGGCACAGAAAGCAGTGTCACTCAGAATATACTGTTAGGATTCGGTGATGCTGAGATAATTGGTTAAGTCCTACAAACCATTTCGGAGTGGCTAGGCTTCAATGTGCTTATGCGTTGTGCCCTGCTGTTCCATGCGTGCTACTAATTTAGACCAGGAGGAGTCTCATGAGAATGCCAAGGGCATTGGCTCAAGCGAAGGACTTTAGAGATGGGAAACGGAAAAAGGGGTGCAAACTGATTTGATATTCTGAGTGAGGAACTATCTACATACATCCCGCTACTTATATAGTTAAGAAGCAAGATGTGGAACAGGGTGGTGTAAGGAATGGAAAACAATAAGGTATAGAAAAGCCACATGGAGGCATTGTCCACAGTGATCAAGAATAGAATAAGGAATGTAAGCGGGATTAGAATAATGGAGGATGGCTGATAACAAGATAATGAGGCAGTGGAGGAGGAAATAGAACAATGGAGACAACCGGAGATAAAACAATAGGGCCGCAACCGAACAATAATGAAGTAGTAATATTTTTCAGGGGGAGCAGGTCAAGGAATGGATAGGGGGTGAGAGAATAATGAAGAGGGTAGGGCAAGAGGAGTGGTCCAGATGATGTACCGGGTGTACCAAGCCGAGGCTGCGTGATAGTGCAAGATGATGTGGGCAAGGGCCAGTTGGTCAGTATTACTGAGTGAGCCAGTGCTCGGTGTTGCAGACTTGACAGCCTCATTGCATTGCTGGGTAGTATGCTAGTTGTGGTGGGGGCTCAGTGCACCAGTGAGAATGTGGAGGAGGCCACAGACATTGTTCATAAGAGCAGATCACGGTGTGTCATTGCACAGGTTCATGGCATGCACAATGATGGTTGATCTGCCCAGGGCAAGCAGAAGAGGCAATAATGGTGGGTGCATGTGGAAGCACATCATGCATGTTAGGTCAACATGTGGTGTGGGCCTGGGGCATGGTGTATGTTGTGCGGTTGGGTGGAAACACCCTGTAGCATTCATTGGCCATTGCAGTTGGGTGACCAAAAGTCCTCATGGTCATTTAGGAGGAGCACCATCGACCTCAAGTCATGTGCCTGATGGTATGCCCTATGTCTAGCTCACCACCTCAGTCTGAGTCACCCACTCAGCTTCCCTTCCTTCTATGCCCTGCACCTCAACCTCTGCCTCCATATTGGCTGATACCGATGTAGATACCCATGTCAGCCCCAAGTGTCCACTTGCTTGGTAGTGTGCAGCCAGCTGTTGCAGCCTGTTCAAGTACATCCTTGGGTCACAATGATAGAGGGTACATTATATGGGATGTGCATTGCATATGTTGAAGCAGTATGCAGCCAAGGTAGGGGGTGGCAGTCAATCAGGAGGTTAGGCAGAAGGGCCCTATCGTGTCACAGAGTATGGTGTAAATGCATATAGATGGGATCACTCAGTACCCACAGTGGTCAGTATCATGGGGAAAAGCATCACAATTGGTGGCACCAAGAATGGTTGCCATTGCAGTTGACACGTGGCTGTATAGGGCCCTTGCAAGAGGTGGTGCAAGAGCGTGCAGTGACATCGCTCAATGAATGCGGTAGTGGGGAATGACCATGAGTTTGCTGGAACCAGGTGATGATAGTACTGCATCACAGCAGGGTCAGTGATCAGGCAGCTCTGGTTTTGGGAGGGCCTTCCCTGCACCGGACATACATAAGGATATGCAAGAGGGTGTGAGGATTACTAAGCAATGTCCACCCATTTTGGCATGGCAACATGGGTCGATGGTGAGGATGGCATGACAGACAGCTTGCTTATTGAGCTCAGCATTCAGGATGCATGGTGGTCATGCAAGGGCATTGTGCTGAGAAGGGAGAGGGCCTATGGACAGCCCATGGCAGTTGTAGATGATGTCCATATGAGGCTGTATGGGGTCTCCACAAGGGGAGGTACAGACAGCATGCGGGTGGCATCACTTGCCTAACACGGCAGTGGGGATTGAGTTTGGGGAGACTACCTCGGGACATGCTGGATGATCCCAGGTGTGGGCATTGCTGGGGTGCACATCACCTTGCCAGAGGGTACATGGCAGAGGCCTTGGATGCAACAGCCTCTGCATCATCATCAGGTCAGGCATGTCCTCAGGATACTGGGATAGAGAAAATGTGTCTAGCATGCCTTGTAATAAGAGATAGAGGCCCATCAATGACCTCCAAAGGCGGTTGCTGTCAACAGTGAGTGTGTGATGTGGCATCATCATGGGCCATGTTAGTGGTGTTTGCCCATCAGGTTGCCCATATAGCAGGCCAAGAGGTAATGTCAGTATAATAGAGTTGCATTGTGAGGTGAGGTGTCGGTTGGGATGAAGCACGAAGGTAGTTGGGATTAAGAAGGCAGTTGTGAGATGGGTGGTACAGATTGTAGAGTAGTGTATTAGTGTTTCTCGGCATGTAGGAACACTAAGGTGGCAAATAGAAGAGGAGTATTAAGGAAGTTGAGGTTGGAAAAGGGTTTATGGTATCGCCTTGGCCTTCAGTGGATGGTGCACCCTACTGCAGGTTACACAGCGATTTATAGTATTGCCCAAAGCAGTCCACTCTCTTGCTCACCTGTTAAGTCCGCATGTCAGGTGCTTAGCTAATACTTCCGAAAGGGCTATCTGGGTTAGCGTAGAGGTCCATGAAGGGGCCAAAGGCTGAGAACGGAAGTTGGAATGGACTATGGATGGAGATGGGAGCACCGGGAACTTAGGGTCGGTCATGGATTGTTCAATCCAGTCACTGAGGTGTTCAAGGTCGAAGGGACTTGGCTTCAACTTATGTGTTGCGTGCTCCTCGATCGTCTGTTCCTAATTTCGGAAAGGAGACAGAAGTTTACCGGAAATGAATTGGAAACTAGAGGGTAGACTAAGTCAATATTCGTACTAGCAAACAGTCCAGTTGACTGGGAGACTATATACATGTGACTATCCTTGTACTATCTTTGCCGGTCATAAAACAAGGAGAAAGGGAGTACAAGGGGTCAATATAAAAGAGAAAACAAGGGAGTGAGGTATGCGATGGTCCTGCACATCGGTTATCAAAGTATTGAGTCCTCGGTCAGGGATAGACTCGGGGACGGTGTCTCAGTCGTGGTGGGGGCAGATGCGGAAACGCGGTGTCTCAGATGGTGTCAAGATTCAGTGATGCCGAGATATTGGTTAAGTCCTGCAAACCATTACGGGGTGGCTAGGCTTCAATGTGCTCTTGCGTTGCTCCCTGCTGTTCCGTGCGTGCCACTAATTTGGATAGCGAGAGGAGCCTTGAGAGGATGCCAAGGGCGTCGGCTCGAGTGAAGGACTTTAGAAATAGAGAGCAGACAAAGGGGTGCGAATCAATTGATATTCTGAGTGTAGAAATATCTACATACATCCCGCTACTTTTATAGTTAAGAAGCAAGATGTGGAACAGGGTGGCCTAAGGAATGGAGACAATAAGGTATGAGGCAACCACATGGAGGCATTGTCCACAGTGATCAGAAATAGAATAAGGAATGTAAGCGGTATTAGAATAATAGAGTATGGCTGAAAATAAGATAATGAAATGGTGGGCAGGAATAGAACAATAGAGGACGGCCTAAGATAAAACAATGGCAATGGCCAGGACAATGAGTGGCCATCATGTTGTTCGGGGGAAACGGGTTAAGGAGTGGATAGGGGGTGTACGAGGGAGAGTGGTCCATACAATGTACCGGATGTACCGAGCCAAGGCCGCACGGTGGTGCGAGATAATGTGGGTGAGGGCCGGTTGGTCGGTATTCCCAAGTGAGTCAGTACTTGGTGTTGCAGGCTTGACAGACGGATGTGTCAGGGATGGGAACTATGGAAAACAATCCTTCATCCTTTCGGTCAGAAAGGTCTCAGAACAGAGGCGGGTGGTTGTGGGGGTTAGTGTGGGTTTGTTGAAAGCATGGGCTATAGCATCACCGAGCTGTCCAGCTATCACCATTCCTTCAATAAGTATAAGTATGATGCTGGACTTCCACCCAGATGGCACGAGGAAGCTGAGAAGGAGGAAGGAGGTATGGGGATCTGTTATAGCCCATACCACCAAACAAACCCACATTAAGCACCACAAGCACCCACACCTTTTCCGGGACCCTTCCAACCACCCAAAGCCTGAACAACAGATTTCTGGAGGTCCAACATACATCCCAAGGTTCCGCGACTCCAAACCCAGAAGACTCTGAAGTCAAGGTTCCGCTACTTTGATAACCGACACGCAGGACCATCGCATACCTCACTCCCTTGTTCTCTTATTTATATTGACCCCTTGTACTCCCTTTCTCCTTGTTTTATGACCGGCAAAGATAGTACAAGGATAGTCGCACGTATATAGCCTTCCAGTCGACTGGACTATTTGCCAGTACAAATATCAACTTAATTTGCGTCGTAGTTTCCGATTAGTTTCCGGTAAACTTCCCGACTCTCCGAAATTAGGGACAGACGATCGAGGAGGGTGCAACACATAAGTTGAAGCCAAGTCCCTGCGACCTCGAACTACTCGTACCACCCTATACCAAACAGCCCCCAGACTCCCGGTGTTCCGACTTCCAATTCCAATTCCAATTCCAATTCCAATCCGATCCAAACCCTTACCCTGCCTTTGGAATACAAACTCTCCCCTCGGAACCCTAACGGAAACCCCTCAACCCCTTCCGGAAGTCTCCAGCTGAGTGCCAGCACACGGATTTAACAATATATTTGTACTCACACTCCTGATCGTCATTTAGCATGACCCAACACATGTTCACAAGCCATGCAGACAATCACTCAGGCATCTGCCCACCGTGCATCCATCCCCTGAGGACTGCCCGTCCTCGGACCAGGTTTTCAGACACCTCAGACCCCAGCTCACCCCCTGGACCCCTCCTCTAACCCTGGATTTTTGGACGCAGACCAACACCAGCATTCGAACTCGACCAACCCGTTCCTTGTGAACCACCCCCCAGCGATTCAACAATCATCACCATCGGATATGCGGTCCAGCTCAGGACCATCCACAGCAGCGCCGTCAGACTCGTCGGCACCCCCCTATGCACCACCGCCCGTTGCGCCACCCGCTGTACCCCCGTTCGCTGCACCACCCCCCGCCGTCCAATCCCATGTTGCACTACCAGCCGCAGCACCACCGCCTCCTACACAACTGGGAGGGGCCCCTGCCTTAGGACCCAACATCGTGCCCGATCTCACTCAGGCCCTTGTTATGCTGGCAAGTAACTTAGCCAGCCCCAGAAGATCAGCTCCACACGCCACCAAGGTTCGGGATCCGGATACCTTCAATGGATCCGATGCAAGAAAACTACAAGCCTTCCTAGTGCAATGTAAACTGAACTTCCGTGACCGCCCTGATGCCTTCGACACTGAAAGTGCCAAGGTAACCTACGTACTGTCGTACCTGACTGATACCGCCCTGGACTGGTTCAAACCAGCCCTCTCCGCCCCCGACAAGCCAGACTGGCTCCATGACTATGAGGAGTTCGTGAACGAACTCAAAACCAACTTCGGCCCCCACGACCCAGAAGGAGAAGCCGAAGCAGACCTCGAGACCCTCCGCATGCGCGATAATCAGCGCATCACGAAATATGTAGTCGAATTCAATCGACTAGCCACCCACGTCCACTGGGGTGACGCTGCACTTCGTCGCCAGTTCTACAACGGACTCCCCGGCAGAATCAAGGACGAGATCTCTAGAATAGGAAAACCCCATTCCTTGCTCCAACTATGTCTCCTGTCCCAATCCATTGATACCTGCTACTGGGAGCGACGATTGGAAATTGCCAGAGAACCCCCCTCCACCCGGAACTTCGACCACCCCTACGACAGAGGGAGGACCCCCATGACCACATATTCGGCCCCTAATATGGGCAATAAGACAGCCAATGTAGGCCAACCCACGACCCCATCCAGTGGCAGCAGGACTACCACAGATCTTTTGTCCAGATTAGGGAAAGACGGAAAACTTATGCCACAAGAACGCCAACGCCAATTCGAACAAAATCTCTGCCTCTTCTGTGGTAGATCAGGTCACACAGCCAAAGAGTGCCCAAGATCCCCTACCACGGTCACCCAAGGATGTGCAGCCTCCATAGCAGAAGAAGTCGAGGAGGAATCTGAAGCATTGGACGCCTCAGAATCCAAAGATTAGACACAGGCCCCTGGCTCCAGTGCCAGTCGTTTGCGTTGAACAAATCGACAGTGCCCACGGAGCAAAACAAACAATGCTTCCACTCTCTTCAGTTCCCGAAACACCCATGACCACCCCTCGATAAGTTTCGACCGTGACCCTCTGAATATCCGTCAGATTTTAGTTACCGGACACCACACGCTCACCCACTGCGATCCAACGATCGATAGGGTATTGAGTACTACTTTGTTTAGCCTACGTCCGAACTAATTCTTGGCAATATGGAGCCAGCAGTCTTCACTCAGTGCTCAAATACGACCCTCCAAAAACTCCGCCCAGGAAGAACCCTGACCCTCGTGGAATTCCGTACCATCCCTTAGACTAACAGTACCATGCAGATTCTCTCAACTAGACCCTTTTCTTGTTAGAGTATTAATACGAGCTAAAACTAATCAACAATTTCAACCGAGACTCGAGTCTTGCAGGACATTCCCCGAATCCCGACAACACTACCTCTGTCCAAGCGACAATCCGATAGAATGAACGCTACGATCTCCACGACTAACGAGAACATCACACCATGAACCCGGAGTCAATCAAACGAGGAAACATTCACCAAAAAGGGGAAAATCAACCGGAATAACCCATCAATTGGGAAACACCGACAGCTCCCCTCCAGGAAAAACCACCTCGATGCCTTCCACGATCACACTCACGACCCAATAATACAAATCCATTTATTATTAACATGGAACACCCAGGCCTTGGACGGAACCAACCCGACCAAAAAACTCAAACTGTTCCAACTTGGACCAGCCCTAGAGGCTCCACCCCTTGAACCCCTTAGAACCACCCAACAGACCCCTCACATCGAACACCCATTCTGTGACCGAGTCAATCAAAAGACTCGCATGAGGCCCCCCCAGTCTCCAAAGGACGAACACCACCCGAGAACTGATCATGGGGACCGACCCCCTGGCTAACCAAGGACGACAACACGTTGACAAGATTCCGAGCCAGTATAACCTCCTGTCAAGTACACATACCGAGGATCCAATAACTCGGCGGTACCGACTAAAATACTCCATTAGTAACCAAGTACGAACCATTCAATGAGTTGTTCTCGGCCAGATGCACATATCGGTCACACCCCTCATTCCTACACCTACTCCTCACTCCTCAGTCTGCCTCACCTCGGGACTTCCTGCCCTTCTGTTATCTTCAGTTATGGCCTTGTTTTACAATCAGGCATTTTCTATTGTACTAGGGCACATCCTATTATTCTGTCCTTTATTGTTTTATTTCCACCTTATATTTCTTATTCTAATTTTACTCGTTGTGGACAATAACCACATGCTCTGCATACCTTGTTGTCCCACATTCCTTATTCCACATGTCGCTTCTTAACCTATATAAGTAGGACATGGATGTACATACTTCTTCATTCTGGGTATCGACTAGGCTTAGGCCCTTCTACCTTCTTCTCCTCTGTTAAGTCCTCGACTCGGGCCGGCATCCTCAGCATCCCCCCGAGTATCTGTCTGTTGCAAATACAGTGGCACGCATGGCAAGTAGGGCGCAATGCGCGAGTATGTTGAAGCCAATGCCACTACTCTTGGCCTGCAGGACTTGGCCATAGTCCGCCCGACCTTTCGACAACACCCCTTGGCAGTACCGAAGTCCGTCAGTACCCGACGCTTGACACCTCCCCTGAATGCAATTCCGACAACTCGATAATCCGCAGCAGGCAACTATCGAGTGCCACGAGGAGATCATGGAAATAACTCGATGTTACCTGGAAGGTGTCCAGATGGGTCAGGAATGCGGAAATCCAATCAAAGGCTTCCAGACCATCTGCCCCCGCCACCAGGCCACTAGGGATAACACCCTGTGCCGACCGACCTAGAGGATGATCTCTAGATGGTAACAGATCTAGGAAACGCCCCTGCACTACAGAAAAGTTAGAGGAGGGAGAAATTAAGCTGGTTAGACAAACCGAGGGAATCACGAATCGCGATGGCACGAGCCCGCAATGCCGCCACATCAGCATCAATGCCCTGCAGGTGTCGAACTTCATCCTCGAGACCCCCGTCGGACTCCCCCGATGACACTCCGGAGAGGAGAAAAAGGGAAAGAATTCCAAAACTTCCTGAGGGTCGAGGATCCACATTCTCCATTGGGGAAAGGCCCCCCCAGTTCTGCGAACACCCCCTTTTTATAGACAAACGAACCTTCGGCGCTTATCGATCAAAACATCCTAGGAAACTATCACAGAAATCCCATAGTAATGTCCCTCTTAATTACTGCCCCAATTAAGCTTAGGACCTCAAGGGCTCGGTCCTAGTAGAGGGATAATGTTATAGCCCATGCTGCCAAACAAACCCACATTAAGCACCACCGTTCCCGGGACCCTTCCGATCGTCCAAGCCTGTATAACAGATTTCCAGAGGTCCAACATACATTCCGAGGTTCCATGATCCCGAACCTCCGAAGACTCCAAAGTCAAGGCTCTGCTACTTTGATAACCGATGCGCAGGACCATCGCATACCTCACTCCCTTGTTCTCTCATTTATATTGACCCCTTGTACTCCCTTTCTCCTTGTTTTATGACCGGCAAAGATAGTACAAGGATAGTCGCATGTATATAGCCTTCCAGTCGACTGGAATATTTGCCAGTACGAATATTGACTTAATTTGCGTCGTAGTTTCCGATTAGTTTCCAGTAAACTTCCTGACTCTCCGAAATTAGGGACAGACGATCGAGGAGGGCGCAACACATAAGTTGAAGCCAAGTCCCTGCGACCTCGAACCACTCGTACCACCCTATACCGAACAGCCCCCAGACTCCCGGTGTTCTGACTTCCAATTCCAATTCCAATTCCGATTCCAATCCGATCCAAACCCTTACCCTGCCTTCGGAATACGAACTCTCCCCTCGGAACCCTAACGGAAACCCCTCAACCCCTTCCGGAAGTCTCCAGCTGAGCGCCAGCATGTGGATTTAACACTTGCCCACTACTCCTGAGAGGCCTTAGGATGAGTCAGGGGACTGAGTCATCTCGGAGTATTTCCAGGTCACAGACAACATATCTTCTGCAGTTTCTCCAGTATCCAATCCAAGGATAGGGGTCTGGGAGTAGGAGGACCCAATGGGTATACGGTTGTGCACTCTCATTTTGTGTTTAAGAGTGAGTCGAATGGAGTGGGCTGGATAATTAGGATGGGATGGTGCCCTGAACTCTGCCTCATATTCCACTCTACTCCTATCACAATATGCTGGTCTAGATGTCATTCCAAGAAATATGTATGGTTCTTGACTTTCTAGGAAATAGACTGCATCTCCTATTGTATATGACTGAGTGTAGATTGGATGGGATCGTCTTCTGAGTGAGAAATGTGCTGGTGGGGGTACGCGAAGATAATGATATGTTAATGGTTCTGCCTGGATGTGTGTGTCCTGGGTGTTATAGCATTGCATGGGAATGAGCTCTGAAGAAGACATGATGACAATTTGAGAGTCTGAAGATCGGAGTACTGAATAGAATGGTTGGCTGTGTGATGTGGCGACAGTGAAGGTGATATGGGATGAGTGCCATTGGAGTCTGATTTGGAACATGGTTCAGATCAATCGCTTTACTGTCACCGCCATGTCTGCAGTGGGTACATAATGTTCAGTAGCTTCTGCTGGACCAAATATCATATAAAGTGATACTGAATATCAATGTGCTTTGTATGGGGGGTGATACTTGTTGTTCCTTGTGATGGAAATGGCAGAGATGTTGTCAAGGTGTATGGTAATGGGTTTCCTCAAGGGTCATGCAATCTCAGCCAGAAACATCCTTATCCACAATGCCCCCCTCGCTTCATGAGTGTCAGGAACCATACGCCGGCAAGCCGACCATTCAATTCAGCCCACCCAGCCCAACTCCACTCTCGCTCGCTATTCAATATTATGCCCTCAGCCCACGGGCTATATGCATCTCACATATCCATCTTGACATCACATGCTCCTGTCAAATCACTCCACTCATTTACGTCACATTCCACATGCTCGCTTTTCTATTCTGAACTCATTTACATTTAATATCTTTCATTACGTTTCATTTCATTTTCATCTGTTTGCAATTCCATTCACTCCTTTATATTCAAATCTGCTATTACATCCTTAGGGTAACTTCATTGGGAATCTGAGTGACACGTCATTCAACAATGTCACGGAGGAGATCATTATTGGGATGTAGTATTTCTGTTTCTTGCTTTTCACGTTCCTCGGCTTTCTCATTCTATTATAGGAATCTATTCGACTCCTAATAGATTAGAAAGTAGTATAAAAGCTCTTGTACTATTAGTTCAGTCTTCAGTCAGAAAATAAATCCTGATTTTGACTAAGATCCTCTGTTCACTTCCGTCTCTCTTCGCTATTACAAAATTTGGGGACCGTGCAATCCAAGTGGGCACAATGCAAGTACGTTGAAGCCAACCCCAACTCCGAACCTCGCCAATAACCTCGCCATTGGGAGATTTAATAATATACGATTATGTCTTTATCATCATTGTAACAATGAGTTGCAGTGATGTACTCAGCCTCAGTGGTCGATAGTGCAATGATTGCCTGTTTCTTCGAGCTCCAGGAGACCGCTCTGCCTCCTATAGTAAAGATGTAGCCAGATATTGAGTGCCGGTGTTCTTGGGATGCCCAGTCCACATCTAAGAATGCCTCAAGTCCCTTTTTAGTTCCTCCAATGATGAGGTTCATATCTTTCGTCCCTTTGAGGTAGCAGAACACTCTTTTGACTGCCTCCTAATGTAGTCTTCCAGGATTTTGCATAAACTGCAAGAGAAATGACACAGCGAAAGAGATGTCTGGGTGCATGCATACATGAGGGAGCCAATGGCTTCTCTGTAAGGTATGCTGTTTATATCTTCAAACTAGCATGGGGTGGATGGGCATTGTGACAAGGAAAGTTTGTGGTGAGGGTCAAGTGGCATACTAAGCGGGTTTACATCCTGTAGATTGAACTGCATGAGGATTCTTTTGATGTAGGCATGCTGTGAGAGCGAGAGCATGCATAGCTTACGGTCATGCTTGACCTCTATCCCTAGTAGCCAATGTATATCCCCCATATCCCTAATCTTGACAATGGTGCGCAACTCGTCCTTGAATTTGCAGATTACCACCTTTGAGTTGCTGGCCATGGTAAGGTCATTAATATCTACAGCAATGATGAGGGCATCCTGGCCGGCATACCTGTGGAATACAGCATGCTTGACTTCGCAATGTATAAACCCAAACTTGTACATGATGCCACATAGCATATCATACCACTCCCTCCCTGACTGTTTAAGGCCATAGATCGCATGGTTGAGGCGGCAGACGTGATGTTCCTGTCCAGGGACTTCATAGCCTTTGGCTTGGCATATGTAAACCATCTCAGTAATTGGGGCATTGAGGTAGGCACCATCGATATCGGTCTGCTCAAGCTCCCAGTCATTCCTGACTGCTATGGTGGTGATGATGTGGATGGCAGAAAGTTTTGCAGTGAGAGAGAAGGTTTTGTTGTAGTCTATGCCTTCCATCTGGGAAAAACCTTGCACGACAAGCCAGGTCTTGTAGGCTACAACTTTACCGTTCACGTCATGTTTGTAGCAAAAGACAAGCCTGCTGCCAGTGATGTTGGCCCTGTCCAGGGGTTCTACGAGGTCCCATGTGTGCAGTGTTACATGCTGGTCCAGTTCCCGCATAATAGATGCATTCTATGCCAGCCAGTCCTCATGTGAACGTGCATCATCCAGGCTAACTAGGTCAACTCTCATGCTCTGGGTAGCCACTGTGATTGCACATTCTAGAGAGCAGTGCATTGGCCATTTGTCCTTTATGCTAACCTCCTCTACCTCCTCCAGGACTGCTAAGGCCATGTTCCTTGTGGGGATAAGCAGCCTCTTGAGTACATGGAGGCATTCGCACAACTGGTGCTGCTGCTGGTGCCATCAGCGATGTCTCATATGTAGGCAGAGGGCTTGCATGCCCTGTGACCCCTGCCTTGCGATTGTTCCTCTGGATTGTCCGGGGCTTCAAATCCTTCAAGAGGATCAATTTGTGGTACAGGATGGTCGGCACATGGTTGTTGAGCGGCGCCTTGACTGTTCTAGATGGTTAGCTCCCCCTCAGTCTGTACGTCGCTCAGGACAACTAGCACAGATTCATCAAACGCAATATTATGCTTGATGGTCACTTAATGCTTGCCAGGCCAGTACACTCTGTGCCCCTTGCTTTCGTCACTATATCTGACCCATCTGCCTTCATCTGCCTTGGCTTCCAGCTTGCTGTGGTCTTCTCTGAGGGTAAAAACTCTTGCACCCCATTCTGGTAAGTCTGTAAGGTCTGGCTTCACATGATGCATGACCTCATATGGTGTCTTTCCATCCAGTGCACATGTGGATGTCCGGTTCTTCAACCAGACTGTGTGTTGCACCAACTCCATCTAGAGAAATTTGAGCAAACTGACTGCCAGGTGCATCGCACATGCGTGTTCCAGCAGCGTGCAGTTGAGTCTCTCTGACACACCATTTTCTTCAGGCATGTCATGTATGGTCAGGCTTCTGACCATTCCCTTGGGCTTTAGGTAAGCGCTAAATTCTTCAGAGAGATATTCACCACCATGATCCATTTGTAGACATTTCACTTTCATGCTATGTTGGGTCTCCACCCATGCCTCATATTGTCTGTAGCAGCAGAGGGTGTCACTCTTCTTTACCATGGGTACTAGGTACATCCATCTGCAGTGGTCGTCAATGAAACTGACAAAGTATTCTTTGCCATCGTAGCTTTGGGGGTTTGCAGGTCCCCACATGTCCAAGTGAACTTTTTCTCCGATTTTCACAGCCCGCAGTCCCTCTCGCATCTGTGGGACCAGCTTCTTTGTAGGCTTAGCTTGCGCACATGCCATGTAAAAACCTGGCTGACTCGTTGCATCCAGATCAAGTCCTGTGATAATGCCATCCTAGACGAGTTTCTGGGCAACCTGCAGGGATATGTGTCCTATCCGGCAGTGCAGCTTGTCCATAGTGAGTATCTTTTGTGCTGTACTTGTTGCTGCTGCTGTAGATTTATGCTCCACCTTATACAGCCGATTTGAGAGCGAGACCTGCCCAAGCAGTATTCCTCATTTGTCCCGAATCAAACACTTTTGGTCCTTTAATAGGACCAAGTACCCCACAGTGTCATAGCACGTTAGTGAAATTAGCATGAATGCAAGGTCAGGACAATATAACACGTCCTTTAAGGTAACATGTGTTGTCGTCTTCCCATTTGGGATTCTGATCTTCTGTCAAGCTTCAGGTACTGACGGACTTTGGTACTGCCGAGGGGTGCTGTCGAAAGGTCGAGCAGACTATGGCCAAGTCCTGCAGGCCAAGAGTAGTGGCGTTGGCTTCAACGTACTCATGTATTGTGCCCTACTTGCCATGCATGCCACCGATTTGCAACAGATAGGTACTCGGGAGGATGCTGGTGATGCCAGCCCAAGTCAAGGACTTTAACAGAGAGGAAGAAAGTAGAAGGGCCTAAGCCTAGTCGATACCCAGAATGAGGAAATATGTACATGCATGCCCTACTTATATAGGTTTAAGAAGCGACATGTGGAATAAGGAATGTGGAACAATAAGATATGCAGAGCATGCGGTTATTATCCACAATGAGTAAAATTAGAATAAAGGAATGTAAACGGGCATAGAACAATAAAGGATAGGATAATAGGAATGTGGCCGAGGATTGGACAATAGAAAGTGCCCAATTATAAAACAAGGGCTGTAACTGAGGATAACACAAGGGCAGGAAGTCCCGAGGTGAGGCAGACCAAAGGGTGAGGACAAGGAGTGAGGATGGTGGATGTACCGAGCCCAGGCCGGTGTACCAAGTGTTATGCATGTGGCATGGGCACTTGGTCATAGATATAGAATGGTTGCTCGGTCAGCATTGCCAAGTGGACGGTTCTTGGTACGTGTACTTGACACTCTGCGTGCGCTACTAATATCGTAATCGCATTAATCAATGGGCGGTACAACTTGGGAAGTGAACCAAGGATGATGGTCACTAAGTCATCGTCAGTAAGTGCAGGATTCATCCCTGCCAGTTGCTCCTGTGTCCTCATGAGTGCCTCCAGGTGCATACAGATGTTTGACTCATCCTCACATTTCATCTTGTACATCCGGCGCCACATGTTGACCTTAATGGTGAGTGCCCTGGTTTCATGCTTTGAACATACAGTGTCCCAGGCTATAGGGAGGTTTCAGATCTCGATGAGGAGGCTGTTGGGGACCATGGTAAATATCTGGGCCATGATCTTGGCCTCCCGCTGATTGTAATCATCCCAGCATTTTTCCAAGTTGTCCAGGTCCTCTTCCTGCTTAACTGTTAGCGTATGGCCCCTAGGGTAGGTGGGAATCGGAGGGGGGATCCTGGCAGTCCCGTCGAGGTGACATTTGGCACCATGGGTCATGGACCGGGTGGCTGTCAGGAGCCGGATTCTAACGGACTTCGGGACTGCCGAAGGGGTGTTGTCGAAAGGTCGGGCGGACTATGGCCAAGTCCTACAGGCCAAGAGTAGTGG
>QLPG01014272.1:0-18335 GCA_003314385.1 Gomphus sp. MG54 | reverse complement strand
GTATGGACGTCGGGTTCTGCGGCAGATAAGTTTGGGGTTAGGGATGCGCGGCGTACCGAAGCTCCCGTAAGTCTTTGAATGGCTCTGATTCGTTCGCTGCGTCTCATAGACGATCAGGAGTGTTAGTTCGAATATACTGTTAGAGTCCGAGTTCACGTCAGGTCCGAGCTGACGTAAGTCGGTCCGAGTCGTGTGTTCGGAGTCGTAAGGACTTGGCTTCAACTTTGATGTTGCGCCCTCCTTGATCGTCAGTCCTTTATTTCGGAGGTTCGGAGAAGATAAGTTCTCGGAGTTCAAGAGTGAGTGGGAATACAAGTCGATATTCGAACTAAGGTATAGTACAGAAGTCTGGGGGTATTTATACATGCGATCCTTATTGTAACTAATTAGGAATGATCAAGAGAACAATAAGACGAACGAAAACGGAGTACAAGAGAAATATACATTGGTGTTACAATAAGACTATTGTTCAACGAAAAAGGAAGATGTCCGAGGTCCGAGGGTAACGATGCTGGTCGGACTCGGAGGTGGGAACCTAGGCTCGGACTTGGTTCGGAGTAGGGTTTTCTCGTAGCGCCCCATATCGGATGTCCGGGATGTCGGAGTTATATCGCGGATATAACATCCTGACCATATGCACAACACAATGCACACCTGCATACTCTACCTCCCAACAGCCTGACACAATGCAGGATGTGGTGAGACCAGCACACCGCATGTCCCAACAGCTACATGTGGGGGTGTTGGGAGTTGGGGTGGGTTGGTATTGCCATGTCATAGAGCATAGCCATAGTGGGAGGAAAGACATTGGCATATGCTAAGCATGCCACATATTGGCATTGTGCACCCACCACATGCCGAGGTCTTTCCTATACCATGCATGATGTGGTGACATCAGGGCACTGCACATCCCAACAGCCCCACACGTGGGAATGTTGGGAGGTGCAATGCACAGGTGTGCACCAGGTAGGGTGGGTGATAGGGGGAAGAAGAGAGATGTAACAGAGATGCAGCTGTTGAACCAGTCACATGACTGGGTAATTCCAAATAATTTGCATTGTGGGAAGAAATTATATAAATGCTGACCAATTAGCTTATGTAAAAATCCCCACAAGCACCACAACTGAACTTTATACTATAGATTTAAAAAAAAAAGATTACCTGAGCTTTAAGTTATGTTATTTTCAGATTACTTAATGTAATGCAAACTTCCATGATAGAAAATGAAAATCGCCATGATGTCCCACTCGAGTGAGAAGTCAAAGTACATGACCTTGAGCATGTCCTGCCAACATATGTCCTGGCTGTACACTCCAGACCCCATTCACCTGTTTCTTTGTTCCCAATACACACACTCTTCCTCTTTGCACACTGCTCGAAACTGTAGTTTTCGGTGACAGATAGGGCTTCCTGGGGTTTTCCCACTCTATAATATCAGAGAGTCAGTGGGACAAATAGGGGAATAATTCCCTAGAATTTCCTGTGATTATATATATATTTATCACTAGGAAATATATTTCTCTGTAGCAATTCTACTGGGACCTGAGCCCTGGGTTTGACCTCTGCTTAGGGGCCAAACTGGGAAACTGGCCTGGGTGCCAAAGCACTGGTTTATAGATTTGTGGCTCTTTCACAAGTCAGATATAATATATAATGGTTTATAATATTATTATATGATGTTGGAAACCCAACTGTATCCCAGCTTTGATGTATGACGAGTTTGTGGTATTCTAGTCCTAAGTAGGAAAGTGCACTCAGCGCTTAAACTTCAGTTCAGCACGAGTGATAGGTTTATAAGTGTAGCCTAATGGCTACAGTACAGGACAAGCAAACTCAACCAAAAATTTCGACCCAATTTTCTGGCAAAATCCGCTCATTGAAATCGATAATAGACCATTAAATGAAGTATCTAACATCAAAATGAAGTCAATCTAATGAGCCATTTTTTTAAAATAATTTTTATTTTGGACATGTCAAAATTTTGGCCACACCCCAAAAAAAAACCGAAAAATATTGAAAAAATGTGCAATCAATAGCTATGATTGAGTAGTGTATGATTCCGGTAAAAGTGTAAAAAATAAAAATAAATTAAAAATTAAAAAAATTAAAACAATAAATAAAAACTATATACCATATTCATAAACAAATAAATACAAATATGGAACAATCATTACCCAGCCTTGACACGCTGTATAATGCCCACTGGCCACTGTCCAAAATGCAAAAGAAACATTACTGGACTGCGAAATCAGAATCAGGATCAGGTTACTGAAGCAGATGAACATATAGAGCATCCAACAACATCTACCGATTATGAATCTGACAGGGAATTGCCAACTTCTGTGAACATTTTTTACAACTGTGTCATGGGTGGAATGAATTTTGGTTTAGAGGGAGAGGAGACTGAGAGTGAAAGAGCCTCTGAAGCATACAGTTATGAATATGAGGACTCAGAAGAGGATCTCTTGAGTGGAATATAAAATTTTATTATTAAAATTTAATCTACCAAATTTTGAACTAAAATCAAGCTTGACTGAAATCTGTATCAAGGAAGTCTACTACACTGTATAATCCACTCATCTATTTGTATGTATCTCTGTTCAGAAAATCAACTTAAGCCAAGCATATGCTTCTCTACCTCTAAATATATGTCTATATTTGGTCTCAACAATCTCAGACTGCTACCAAACAACCCTTCCAAAATACAATAACAAGACAGATAAGCAGGTGCAACATATATCCATTGAAGCCAAGTCATGTCTGCCTCAGCTCACTGGACCAAGTCAAAACATTGATACCTCCTGTTTATTAAAGATGTCTACACACACTTTTACAGCATTATCTGAACTCCCATTCTTATCCATATACTCTTATTATTACACCCCCTCATACTAGAGCAATTACCTGTGCTGAATCAAGCTGGGAGACACCGACTGTACAACAATGGAAAATCCCATGTGAGATTCAACACTCCACCTTTTAATCATTTAGTCATTGTTATTTAATGCTTGAAGCGTCGTCATATGCAATTCATGATAGGCCTGAAGGGATTACTGGTTCTGATCCTGAAAATATAGATGAAGATGTATACAATTGAAATCTGTAACCGTTGAGTGAGACAAAATGGGAACAAGGGAACAAATATAGACACATATGTTGAATATGATATATGCAGCCATGAACCCCACATTATGCCACCGATGTGCAAATGACATGTTAAGAGATGCCCTTAGGAACATATATTGGTCAATGATCAAACATGATAGAAAAGTCTGCAGGAAACTCACAAAAATGTGTTCAACATGCTCATCAAGCAGAATTGGCAATTCAATGAATCGCTTGGGGTCAACAGATAGCTGCCATGTTGGCTGATGAAGTTTCCCATGTAGGCTTGACAAGTGGTGAAGGAAGGGGGTGTGATCAAAACTATTTCCGATGGGGAGCATCAAATTAATTGATTCCCAAAGCCATTGGTCACCACCGCTTTGACAAAATCTAGCTATGATGTCAATTGAAGCCATACTTAACTAAAATTTACATCATGACAACGAGATTTAGGGTGAAAAATTGAGCTGAAAAGGTCCAAAAATTTGGCCACATTAAAAACTTGTTGGAAAAACTTTGGAACACATTTTTTGGATGTATTTTGACATTCTGATTCTGAATATAACATTAGTTTGGCACAAAAAATTCTCAATCGCTCAAAACCAAATTGGTTGAGTTTGCTTGTCCTGTACTGTAGTGATGTGGGGGAAAAGAAATATGATTTAATTGCTTGTGTTTTATATAAAATAGAAAACTTATTTATAAGGAAAACTTTACGGAATGAAGTTAGAAGCCGGCCCAATGCGGCTGTATGCGTGGTACATCCGCATATATACGGTGGAAACTATATGGATGAAAACTTCACAGGGGGGAATATAAAAATAGAATAGATTTGGAAATAGATTGAATGAAATAGAACATGCCAGTAAATCTCCTTCCCAACGTGCCCAGATGATGCGAGCCGGCCCTTGGGTTTAGGTATGGGGCCAGGTAGACAGTGTTATGGAAAATGTGCTCCTAAATCCATGAAAATATTTGTGAATGTTCCTCATAGTGTATGGAACTTTGGTGTAAAGTTTTCACCTTGATTGGGTAATGGTTGGGGGAGATATTCTGGTTTTAGTGTAGAAGATATATATAGAATGACTCAATAGTCCCTGGTTCTAACAGAAACTTCCCAATTTCCCCTATTCAAAACCTTGCCCTCTCGCTCAATCCAGAATTACTCTGAAACTCCTGGTCATCCCTCCCCATGTACGGGATCCTACCACATTCCAAATTTCCCTCACCAACCATCATTCACCAACCATTATTTACAATATGGAGTCACTCTTCTCCCCCTGTTGTTCCCGTACATTCCATCCTACAAGATGGTATTCCTCAAAGCACACTTGGAGGCTTTATCCAGACCACCATGAATGAGTGGGGTCTTGACTCTGCTCCAGCTGCCTGGGGTGAATCAACTGGTACCCCTGGTTGGGGGCCTTCTGGTGATGACCTAGAGGCGGGTGGGCGTACTAAATCCAAGGGAAATACAGGCAAGTTAAAGTACACACTGAAAGGCCATTCAAGGGTCCTTTGACCCAGATACAACTGGGCTGCTGTCACTAGAGAACATCACAGAGAATACATCTCCACGTTGTCGCATTACATGCTCGGATGTCAGCCCCCATGAACCCGCCAGACACACAATGACTATAGCTTGAGGATCGTTGCATAAGGATGTCACATATTTCTGTCGGAGTAGGGACCATTTAGGAATCCATTTGAGGCAGCGGTGGCCGATGGTTTCAGATCCCATCTGCAAGCATCGACGAGCATCATCGAACAGCAACCAGTGCTTATTGTGTACTATCAGATATATCTGCTGTGTACGAGATCCAGATGGTTTATACCATATTCGCGTTAATTGGGAACAGTCCTACATGGAAAAGGGGGATGAATATCGGGCAACATGGGCGAGAGCACAGTCAGGTAACTTGTGCTGTGCTCGCCAACTGACCTCACATTCCATGTATTCAGATTCCTGAACCAAGTTTAGAGCGATACAAAACAGCTTTTGAGGAAATGGAAATGTAGTGGGTGCTTGCCTCGGCTTATTAACCAAAGTCAATGTATTATAATAGAGAACAATTGCAGAGTCAGAGTGCATGACAGTCACCAGCGACAAAAATAGGAAAGTGTTAGAACCAGGCATTATTGAGTCATTTATATATATATTCTCCAGCAAAACTCCAATATCTCCCCCAACCATTACCCAATCAAGGTGCAGCCTCACACAGAAGTCTCATATACTATGAGGAACATCCACGAATATTTTAGTGGTTTTAGGAGCAGGTTTTACCCCACACTGTCTACCCGGCCCTATACCTACCCCAAGGGCCAGCTCACATCATCTGGACACGTTGGGAAGGAGATACACTGGCATGTGATCTTTTATTCAGTTTATTTTCATTATATTCTATTTCCATATTCCCCCTTTGATGTTTTCGTTCTATATCATTCCCACCGCATATATGCAGATGTACCACACGTATGACCGCATTGGGCCAGCTTCTAACTTCACTCTGTGAAGTTTTCATTTATAAATAAAGTCTTCTATTTTATATAAAATCACTAGTAACTTGTAGTAGTATAAAAACGAATTGAAACATACTTCGTCCCCCCATCTCACTAGCCATTGGGCTATACTTAAATATGTAGTTTGGTGTGGCAGATTAGATTTCTATGTGGTTTTCCCGGGGAATAATATTGAGGTGTCAGTTGTATAAATAGTAGAATAACCTCCTTGAATTTATTGTGATTTTTATTGTATTTGTCGCTAGGTAAAATGTTGTTCTATTGATGATCTACTGGGAGCTGAGTCCCGGGTTTAGCCTCCGCTTAGGCGCCGTTCCGGGAAACCGGCCTGGGCGCCAAAGCGCTGGTTTATGGAATTGTGGTCCTCCCACGAAGTAAAAATAATAGATGGTGAAATGTAAAAATGTTATTTAGTACTGAGAACTCAACTCTCGACCCCAGTATCGGTACGACAAGTTTCTGGGGTTTTTGTCTGAAATAGGAAAGTGCGATGCCCGGCGCTTAACCTTCGGTTCAGCGTGGATAGGAATTTGAAGTTATCTCGAAGTTTAGTAAGAGTGGGGATGTAGAAAGGTAATTTCTACTTGTCTATGGTTTAGCTAGATATAGCTAGGTATTTATAAGAAATAAAAGGCTGTGTAATAATGAAAAATTATCGGAATGTAACCAGAGGCCATTCTGATGCGGCCAGGTGCGTGATGGATCGTGGGTACATGGGCAAAGAAAAGATTTGGGAAAAAGATAGAAAGATTTCAGTGAAAAACATTCATTATGAAAACTGCTTGCCCATCAATGATATCCCTTCCATCAGCCCTGAAGGGCAGTTTGATCCTTGGGTCAGGCACCAGACCATGTAGGTGGAATTCGTCCATAATTGTCCCTAAAATCGCGAAAATATTCCTGTAGGTCCTTTGTATTGTCTTTGAACCCTGTGAGAAGTTTCCCCTTGAGGTAAATAGGATTGGGGGAAACATTCGGATTTTAGTGTTGAAATGAACAGGAAAATATGTATAATTACTAAGAAAAATCCCATTGGTTCTAACAAAATACCTATCACTCACGCTGACCGAAGGTTAAGCGCCGAGTGCGTACTTCCCTATTCGGGACTAAGACACCAGTTACTCGTCGTACAGAAAGCCCGAGTCACAGTTGTGTTTCCAACACAATATATTATATTATACTACTAGATATTATATCTTACTTGTGAGAGAACCACAAGTCTATAAACCGACGCTTTGGCGCCCCAGGCCGGTTTCCCGGATAGGCGCCTAAGCGGAGAATAAACCCGGGACTCAGCTCCCAGTAGATTCACTGCAGAGCAATATATTTCCTATAGATAAATACATCTAAAATCATAGGACATTCCAGTGAGTTATTTTCCTTATTGTCCCATCGACTCTACGATATAATAGCGCGGGAAAACCCAAGGACACCCTATCTGCCAGACCCAACTACAGAAAGGGGCCCGAATAGTCTCCTCGTCAACATTCAGGACGATGTGTATTCGTGATAAAACAGCGGGCTAAGGTTCTCTGTATAACTAGGTCCGCACGCGACTCAATTGCTCAATTGATAGTAACTAGAGGTATTCCACAGAGAATATAAACACAATCTCCACGGACAATGTAACGAGTGTCTTACCCCATTTGAAAAAGTGGGACTGCGACTGAGGGGACGTTGAACTCACTACCCTCTACACACTGTGCAGATGCGGAATCCTATATACATTGAGAACCAAGTCAAATCAGAAACAGGACAGTATTATATAAGTCGCATATTGTGGAACCCCAGACACCACCAACACTATAGTCTCCAAAGAGCGATGTACCACCAATTTATGTTTAATTCTGGGACTGAGGCTGTAGCATCACACTCCACTCAGTTGCTTTCTGTAATGCATGAGTAACCACCTCCCACGCCCATGTGATTATTTCCTAGAGGTCCTCATCAAACACCCCCCAATCTATCATATTCTTCCATAAACCATGCACCTTGGTTGCATTATCAATGAGAAAATCCGCAGGAAACATTTGAGAAAATTGGTGTGCTACATCTTCGATGGACCCCTCCTTGTCGGAAGGAACAACCGTGAGGAGGTCAGAGATAAGTGTCTCTTTGTCGTGTGTATGAAGGTATATGAACAGCGGTTGAAATGTTGTCGGGTCCCACACATGGAGGGTGACGACAGGGAGAGTAATCGTGCTTCACTTGGGCGACGGGTTGTGGTTTGGAGTAGGGGAAGGTGGGAATTTTCGCACAATTTGCCATGAGGATCAGGGGGCGTACTGGGTAAAGGCCAAGAGGTAAACGGGATTCGAAGGATACCGCCACAACGGGTGTTGGCGGGACCTGTGTAAGGTCGTTTATCACAACTTCACATGAAGTTGGGATATCGATGTCCCCTCCGAATTTTGGTCTGGCCGTTCAAATTACCTTGAATAATCTGAGAATAAAGTAGCTTAAGCTCAGAGAATATTTCAAAAAAAAAAAAAAAAAAAAGCATAGATCAGCACTTACTCTTCTCCAATGGATCTCAGATTGGCAAGGATATTGCCAATCGGAATATCCTTTTTTTCAGGATCTACTGCTTTAATCGTAGCACGAGAGACCTCCACCAATGCTGGAGGGTCAAGGTAGGTTGGACACACCGCGTTAACCTGAGAATTCGATTGTTCGGTGTCTTCTTCGTCACCTGTTTCCTCGACAGGTGTTTGTTGAGCCCGAGACCGGGTGTGACGACCATGGCGAGAGGAGCTCCCAGTTGCCACAACATGGGACTGGGAGCGGTTAGGACGGGATGACCTTCGTCTCCCGCTGGACGAGGGTGCGGTGTTTTCTTTTCTGTCTTGGGGTGGAAAGATTCGTCCTGGGTATTCTGTATGAAAGGGTACTCCCTCATGTCTAGGTTTTATAGCCCAAAATAATGCGTACCTATTGGTTTATCCCCATTGGTAGAAGTAATCGTGTAATCCCGGTATACCTACATGAAAAAAATTCAATCTCCGCATCATTGACACTCCTTCAGAGTGACGAATGACAATGGGATTTTCCCAATAACTGCTTCTTCTTCCAAGCATCTATTTTTTTGCCCTTCATTCTTTCTTTCTCTCCCTATTATTGTATCATAAATCAGGCAGAATGTTGGCATCAAAGTGGCACGCTGCCCCTTTGACGGACACGCCTTGTCACCTTTCTTTTCATAAATTTCTCGCGAAGTCTCGGCATTTGGAACATCCTCGCCAATATTCACACCTTCACGTTCCCAAAAATTTGGCCCTAGCATATGACAGGAAGTCTGAGATTCCCCAGTGCTTCTTCCACATCGAGACAAGACTCATTTCTGAGTTACCCCTATAATCAGTCCCGTCAAGTTCTTGTTAAGATTAGGGTATGTAATCTAGTCCAGACCAAACACTTATTCCGGTGGACATGATTAACCGTCCACCATTGTCAACACTTCTTCCATTGTTATCATTCATTTCCATTGTTATCCCTTTTCTCTATTGTCATCTCCTTTTAGACACAGTTATTTTTCCTATTGTCCTTTCACACATATATAAGTATTCTGTTAAGATTCCAGTCACTTCAGTGCTTTGTGACAAACACTGAAGTGAGTATCAAATCTTCTATAAAATCTTACCATTCTGACTTGCCCTTTACAATAGTACTTTGTATTTAGGTAGAGACTTCTAAATAATCAGAGTGCTTCAAGACAAACACTGAATACTTTGTATTTAGCCCTTTAACAGTTCTTACCCAAGTTCAAGAGACTGGACCAGTTGTTCACAGCAATTGCATCGGACAATGATGATGGGAACAAAGTCGTTTTGGAGCACACGTGAAATCCTCCTTTTACACAATCTTGCGCATTGTCTAACCAGGACTAGAACCTCACGGACTCCATTGAAAGGATTTGGACATTTCATGCATCTTCTCAAATGAAATTTTAATTACCGCCCTACAACCAACTCACCAAATCCGTTCAAATTCGCTCCAAAGTGCGTGGATTTCGATTTCGATTTTGCATCCAGACAGAACCATCCCATGCTCCACAATCTCTCCCCTCTACCTCCATTCCAGTGTTTCATTTTACTCCTTCACTTATCCGGTGCAGCGACCTCGATGGCTGCCAAATACGATAATAGGATCAGACCGGCTCCGGGTGGACTCATTCTCACCTGACACATAGCCTCTATCAGGGCCAAATTTTTCCCCAGAACTCCACGAATTTCTCAAATTTACCCTCCAGCGACTCCCGATCCTTTCCAGAAATACATCCCTCTGGACGTGCGAGCTCCAATGCCTTCTTGGTTTTGTTCCATTGTCCCCCCTTCCCTTTATGTAACTCTGGCTGCCCTCGTCCCAGAGGATTCATTCATTCTCAATAATTCGGGTCCCACGATTCTATTGAAGGCATACTGCAATGCCTACTCTTCCCTCCTCGTGAAGTACTGGACGATCGGGGTATCTTTCATCAAGGTACTTGACGATGTCTAATGAATCTGTGACCAGAATTCGCCAGTCTCCACTAGCATCAAAATAGCGGAAGCATGCAGCGTGTGTGAGATTCCCTCATGGTTGCTCACCCTATGAGAGCCTCACAGTTTCTTCAATGTCGGCTCGATGCCTAGGTACGACAGCCAGATGGTTTCGTACCTCATTCGCGTATAATTGGGCACGATCCTACACCGAAAAGGGGGATAAATACTTATCGAGTAACGTGTGCTGTGCTCGCCTACTGACCTCACTGTCCAAGTGTTCGGATTCCTGAACAATGTTTGGAATGATACAAAACGGGTTTGAAGAAATACAAAAGCAGCAGGTACTTGCCAGGGCTGATTTACCAAAATGTATTGAATAACATAACGAAAATTGCAGGGTCAGAGGGCATGATGGTCACTGGGTGTAGATTAACCTGAGACTTTTAATCTGTAGATGGGTCTGGCAGATAGGTTTCCTGGGGTTTTCCCGCGCTTTTATATCGGAGAGTCGGTGGTATAAATAGGATAATAATCCTATAGAATTTTCTGTGAATTTATGTGTATTTATCACTAGGAAATATATTGCCCTATGGCAATTCTACAGGGAGCTGAGCCCTGGGTTTACTCTCTGCTTAGGCGCCGATCCGGGAATCCAGTCTGGGCGCCAAAGCGCCGGTTTAGCGATTTGTGGTCCTCGCACAAGTTAGATATACTATGTAGTAGTATAATATAATATATGGGGTTGGAAACCCAACTGTGACCCGTCCTTGCTGTACGACGAGTAGCTGGTGTAAGAATTATATGACTATATGAACAATCTCAGCGTTTGAACGTCAAACAACTGAGTATATAATTTACCTATACGAACAATCTACAGGAGTGTACAGGTAAGCAAACTAATACCAAATAGCTAGTTAAATATCTTACCTCAGCATTTGAACGTCAAACAACTGAGGAAGATGGGAATCGATGTAGCTACTTATATAGTATTTCAGAAACAATGGACTATCTAAAAGAAGGGAATAAAAAGGGATTCCTTTGTGACTGCGCAAAACCTATTTGCGGCAAATAATAAGTATGATATGTGGGGTGACACGGTTTGTCACACTGCAACGTCATCGTCTCCAACAGCTGGTGTCCTAGTCCCGAATAGGAAAGTATGCACTTGGCGCTTAACTTTCGGTCAGCGCGAGTGATGGATTTATAGTTGTAGCCTAATGGCTAATACGATGGGGGGCAACGATAGAATTATAATTGCTTGTTTATACTACTACAAATCACTAGTACTTTATATAAAGTAGGAATCCTATTTATAAGTGAAAACTTCACAGAGTGAAGTTAGAAGCCGGCCTAATGCGGCCGTACGCGTGGTACATCCGCATATATGCGGTGGGAACGATATAGAATGAAAACTTCACAGGGGAAGTGATAGGAATAGAATGGAATTAGATATAAACTGAATAAAAGATCACATGCTAATAATTAAAAGCCCGAGGGCAATGGTGGCATGGTTATGCGTGTTTTTTGTTAATGTTTTTTCTGTATTTTTTACTGTATTTGTGTGGTTTATCGAGCCTGTATATACGGTGGTATGCCCACGTGTATTGATGTCTTTAAGCGCCGATCCGGGAAGGTGGCGCGTGGTTGACCGGGTATGGATAAATGCTATGGGATACTCGGCGTGTAGCAGCGTATGATAGATAATCTTATAGCTATGGTGTACTACACCTAGAAATGCTATCCTGGTGTGTCTGGGTCCTTGACGAGATGGTTGAAATATACGTAGGCCTGAAGCTTCGATTGCACACATAGGCGTCGAGCTTTCCGATCGATCGAGAAACAAGTGAGACTAGAAGTGAAGTATATTTTCGTAAGTACCTAGTCTTATATATAAGTTGCCCATAATATGATAAACAAATCCCTTCGGCGATGTTCTAGATCCGGATGCAGGGTCGCCGCTCTGCTTTGTGATCCCCCCTTCCACGTCATCGACCGCGCTCTCTAATGTGTTATGCTGTACGCATAAATCTTCAATGTCGATGGTGAGTCCCTATGCCTGAATCCTGTCTCGATCGGAAATTATTCTAACTCTTGTCTTTCTCCTCTCGGATATCGCCTATGTACGTTCTGGTGCGGCCATATGTCGTCCTCTATCATGTAAGTCCTTCCTTATCTCCACCGTAATCTTTCTCTCTGCTGACCCTGCTCTATTCCCTCGTGTCTCGCCCTCTAGCCTTGTTCCTATGTCCCTTCCGTTCCTGCTGCGCGCGCACGTATCGTGTCCAATGTTGTCGTCCCTCTGTTTCGAGCCGTAATCTTACGTAAGTCGTATCGGTTGTTCTGTCTATGCTTCGTTACTAATGTCCTTGTGTTTTCGGATTTCTTTTTTTCATGTTCCTCGGCCGTCCCATCCGCCCGTTCCTGCTACCGGTCTCTCTCCATCCCGCTCTACCGCTGTCCCTCTCTCCCCTTTCCCGCTCCTTCCGCCCCTCGTTTCAACACATGCCAGTGTACCCCCTTCCCAACGTGTCCAGATGAGATGAGCGGGCCCTTGGGGTAGGTATGGGGCCAGGTAGAGAGTGTGGGGTAAAACCCGCTCCTAAAATCATGGAAATATTATGGTAGGTTCCTCATGATGTATATAGCTTCAGTATGAAGTTGCGTCCTGATCTGGGAATAGCTGGGGGAGATATTGCAGTGTGAATGTTGAATATATATATGAAGTGATTCAATAGTCCCTGGTTCTAACACTGGGGAGAAAGGGACAAGGGGGCCTTAATAATTTCTTCGTCACCATTCAGGATAGCCTGCTAGGGTGCTCCGGTTACGAAGGCACGCAACTCAATTGGTAGTCACCCAAACATGCTCTAATGGAGTAAGACGCTCGTTACAATGTCCCAACGAGCGTCTCACTCCATTAGAGCAAGTGAGAACGCCACTGGGGTGACGTTGAACTCAGCACAACACTCTATATATTGTTCAGATTGAAAAGCAAAAACGCACATCATGATGTATGTCACACAGACTGGACTGCCGAAGAACTCCATCACACTACTCTTCAACAATGATATACCACGTCCATTCGACCTCTGCCCATACAACCTCATCAAAAACACCAACACTTCCATATTCATCCACAACTCATGCAATTTGTCCACATTTTCAAAGATCCTCTGGGGCGTAAACAGTATGGATCACGGCTCCCCGTGGTCTTCGAGAGACACAGTCTCGTCGGGAAGAAGATACGGGAACAACAGGTGGAGAAGAGTGACTCCAGATTGTGAATAATCGTTGGTGAGTGAGATTTGGAATGTGGTAGTATCCCGTACATGGGGAGGGAGGGCGGGGAGATTGAGCGTGTTTCCGGCTTGAGCGAGAGGGGAAGGTTTTGAGTAGGGGAAAATGGGAAGTTTCGAGCAGGGTGCGAAGAGGACGAAGGCGTGTGCTGGGAACAAGGAAACACGTGAATAGAGTCCGGAGTGTACGGCCACGACGTGTGTTGGCGGGACCTGTTCGAGATCATGTACTATGATTTCGCACTCGAGTGGGATATCGTGGCGATCTTCATTGTCTATCATGGAAGTTTGCATTACGTTGATTAATCTGAAAATAAAATAACTTAAACCTCAAGTAATCTTTCAAAAAATAAAAATAAAAATAGATAGATAGGTAGGTAGATAATTTCTCACCTGCATCTGATGCTTTTGGCCATTGGACGGATATTTTCCATCGGTACATTTTTAGATCGGGATCTATTTCTCCAAGAGCAGGACGAGACACCCCCACGAATGTTGGACCTACAAGGAACCATTGGAAATAAAAGCAAATCATAGAATACTCTGGCTCACAGTGTTTTCCGGCATCTACTGCCTCAACCTCGACTGATGGATAAATAGATGATATCTCACCCGCATCTAATGCTTTTCAGCGTTGCCTGGATATTTTCCATCGGGACATCCTCTATATCTGGATATACATCTTCAAGAGCAGAAGAAGATACCCCTATGAATGCTGGACTTACAAGGACCTTTAAGAAATAACCGCGAATCATAGAATACTCTGGCTCGCAGTGTCCTCCGGGATCTATTGCTTCAACCTCGCACTGGAGGAGGTGTGTGGATCCAACTACCGGAGAGTTAGTGTGAAGGCGAGAGATATACCAAAGAACTCACCCTCGTTGTTGCAGGAGCACCGTCGTCTCCAGCCAGACGAAGACGATGCATTTTCGGTATTATCGACCAAGTTCTTAGCCATGGTGTTTATCTGTCTTCGCGTGTGGTGGAAAGAGTTTGTCTTGAGATTCTGTATGAAAAAGGCACTCCTTCATGACTCGTTTTTGTAGCCCATCATGGTGGCCATTGTTAGATGTAATCGTGTGATCCCTACATGAGAGACTTTTCAATCCCCGCATTGTTGGGTGACGGGTTACAAACGGAATTTGCCCACCCAGTGTGTCTCCTTCTAATGTCTCTTATATTTAACGCTTCTTGGATTCTTTTTCTCTTTATTGTAGAATCATAAACGAGGCAGAGATTTTTGCATGAAAGTGCAGCCAGATTTCATGTCGTAATTTGCTCTCTCCAGGTCGCCACACTTGCAGCATCCTCTTCACCACATTCCCAAAAATTTCGCTCTACCATGAAAAAATGGGCGTCCGAAATTCCGCAGAGCTTTCTTTCACAATGACACATGGGCTCAGTTCTGAACTACACGTATAATCAGTCTCTTGTTTCTGCTCAGAGTGGACGAGTAAGAGTGCACATGAAATCCTCTCTTGAGATAATGTTCCTCTCCTCTTACCGGGACTAGAAAACTCATGGACTCCATTGAATGGACCTCTATACTTCAGGGGAATCTTGCTCAAGTGACATTTCAATCAACGACCTCCCTTGTCACTATTCATACCCCTCCCATTTTCCCAAAAATTTGGTTCGATATTCATACCCCCCCTCCTCCTCCCCCACATTTCCAAAAATTTCGCTCTACCATGAAAAAACGAGTGTTCAAAATTCCTCAATCCTTTTTTTCACAAGGAGACATGGGCACAGTTCTGAACTGCACTTATAATCGGTGTCTTGTTTCCCCTCAAATTGGAAGAGTACGAGTGCACGTGAAATCATCCTTTTAAAAAATCTTTCTCTTGTCTAGCGGGGACTAGAAAACTCATGGACTCCATTGGATGAACCTTGATACCAGGAATATTTTCTCAAGTAACCTCTTAATCAACGATCTTCCTCGTCAGTATTCATACCTCACCCCCCACATTTCCAACAAATTGAGCCTACCATGAAAACAAAGGGAGTCCGAAATTCAGCAGAGCTTTGTTTTCCGAACGAGACAGGGCCTCAGTTTTGCACTACACTTATCATCAGTGTCTTGTTTCTGCTCATATTGGAAGAGTAGAGTGCACGTGAAATCCTCCTTTTACACAATCTTTCTCTCGTCTGAAAGGGATTAGAAAACTCATGGACTCCAATTGATGGACCTCATTATTTCAGGGGAAATCTTGCTCAAGTGACATTTGAATTAACGACCTTCCTCGTCGACATCCATACCCCACCCACTTTCCGAAATATTTGATTCTACCATGAAAAAGGGAGTCCGATATTCGTCAGACTTTCTTTCACATCGAGACAAGGGCTCAGTTCTGAGCTACGCTTATATTTGGTGACTTGTTTCTGCTCATATTGGACGAGTACTCAAGTACTGACTCAAGTTCAACAGACTCAACTAGTTTTGAGCGCAATTGCGGGCAATAATGATAGGAACGAAGCCGGTTTGCACGTGAAATCCTCCTTTTACACAACCTTCGTGTTGTCCAACCGGCCTAGAAACCTATCAATTCTGTTGGATGGACTTCGATACTTCAGGAATCTTGATAAAAGTCACATTTTAATTAACCACCTACAACCTTCTCACCAGTTCCATTCATATACCCAAGAAAAAGAAAAAAAGCTTTGAACAAAAAAAATAATTTTTTTTCGTCATCAAGACACAACACTCCAAGGCTCCGATGCCATCCACAATCTCCCCCATCTCCCTCCACTCCAATGTCTGATATCACTGTTCCACTTATCCAGTGCAGCGACGACGACGACCGCCAAATACGACACAAGGATTCTAGAAACAGTTGAACTATAGATTACTTGATTCTGAGAGTGAAACAGAAAATGGGGAAATGGGATAGAAAATTTGTGTAATTATTATTCTAGTACATGTTTTTATTATATAGTAAACCCATCTACGCACGTCCCTTCCCAGAGACGCGTGAGAATTGACGCGCTGATCACAACGCGTATGTGTTCCGGATATGGTTTGCATGTGACAGCGCGTGACACAAATACGGTGTATAAAGAGAATGCGATGACTGAGATGTGGGGAAATACCCCCTTGGTTACAACACGCCCCTTCAGACCTTGTCGATTCCAAGTAACGAGGATTTAACAGGGTCTGCTTATGTATGGTGATGTGGTGGAGATGATAGGGGTGAAAGAAAATGGGCCTTGCACCCCTTGAAGTCTGTGTATGCGCGCCCCTTTAAACATGTGTATGCGCGCCCCTTTAACGTGTGTGTACGTGCCCCTTTAAGCGTGATGTACGCCCCTTCAACGTGTGTAGATCGTGGCGGATGGTTGTAGGAAAGGTGAGTGACGTGTGTGGAGGTATGGGGATAAGCAAGATAGGCCCTGCGCCCCTTGAAGTTTGGTGCACCCCCCTTTTAAACACGGTGTGCGCCCCTTGAAGCGTGTGTGTCCGACACGGGGAAGTGGGGCGACGATGGTTTCGTTTGAGGTGCGCGAGTTGGATGGGTACGGTGAGTGTGTCTCACAGTGAACGGATGTGAGACGGCGGCCGTGTCTGTCAATTCAGGTGACACGTGAAACAATGTTCGCATCGTGTCCCTATGTGTGCGCCACTGCATCACGTGCTGCATATCCGCCATCGTCTCGTTCGATGGCGGTGCCGGTGAATTGCTGAAGCAATGGCTGAGGATTCTCCGGTCGTACGATGAAGGTGGGCTCTCGATGCATTTGAGCTCGGCATGGATGTTCTCCGGGTCCACGAACGACTTCCTGGACATTACACTATTTTTCATGGCCTGTGCCGGATCTGCGACAGCTTGTCTCGACGGTTCCTCATCGGTGGGTTTGTTTAGTGGCTGGTATGTTATCTCCCTTGTCTCTTTTGAATCCTCACTGACACTGCCTTTTGCTTCCTCTGTCGAACCTCCTTTGATCTCTCCTGTTTGTGCCGGTGCAGTAATCGGCAGCTTCAATGGATCGCCGTCTGCTGCACGCGACAAATCGTGATACATCTGCGGCGGCTGTTCGTGTGTCGGCTGTTCTTTTACGGTACGTGGCTGCCCCTGACTCATCCTCGTCGGTTCTGCGCTTGTGGCTGGCTGGTGAGGTGTTTTCTTCCTCTGTTTCGAGTCCTCGCTGACTCTCCCTTCTGTCTGTTGTGACGAACAGTGGAAGGAATGGAGAGAAGAGAGTGAGGGATGAGAAAAGAACCAAAACACCTTTGAGCACACATTTAACTGTAATATCTCCCCCAATCACTCACGGATCAATGTGAAACTCTGCACCGAAGTTCTATACATCATGAAGAACCTGTACGAATATTTACAGGAATTTAGGGAAATATTTTGTGTAATTCTATGTACCCGGCCTCATACCTAGCTAGCCCCATGGTCTGGAAGAGTAGTTATTGAATGAGATACAGAAGGGGAAGCAGGGAAACGAATAGGAGGACATACAGGGGATATAGGGGAATGCACTCACATGCAGAGGAACAAGAAATAGTGAATCCGGGGCGCATATATGCTGCCACCGAGGACAGCTGACAGAAAGACAGGAGGGGAGGACATGGGACATGGCTCAGGAAGGAGATATTTGTTGCGCACAAGAAGGGAACAAAGGGAGAAGCACTTATATTCAATTGGCACCACTGACAGGTGTCATATCTCTATGAAGATCCCATCGGGACAGCCTATAATGGGCCAGCCCTGCATATGCTCCACATTTTTCATTAACTATGGATCATAGTTACATCACGGGTTACATTTCTATAAAGTTACTGTAGTTACAAGGAATTAAAGAGACAAGAAAATAATATTTTCATCCCCCATTACTAGCCACTAGGTTATACTTGAAATTCATCACTCGCACTGAACCGAAGGTTAAGCACCGAGTGCTCACCTACCTATCTAGGAGTAGAACCACAGTT
>QLPG01014251.1:0-27243 GCA_003314385.1 Gomphus sp. MG54 | reverse complement strand
AGGACTTGGCCATAGTCCGCCCGACCTTTTCGACAACACCCTTCGGCAGTACCGAAGTACGTCAGAATCCAGCTCCTGACAGGCCTTCAAATCCCTCTCGTTCCATGTCACGAGGATGCAGCACTCTAGAAGGGAGGGTGATATCAGGGGATGACCTACTCTGAAGCCTGAACCAACTCCAAAGTCCTATTTTGGACTCCACCCAACTCCAAGGTTAAAATACCAAGGTCCAAAGGACCACTGAGCAGAACAAGCCTGATATGGGTAACTGGGCTCTGGAATAAGCGCCAGAGGTGTAGACTTAATACCAAAAGACTGGCTCTATTGATTCCAGTGAATAGATTTGTAAGCTAGCACACAGACCTTATATATAGAGGGTATATAAGAGAAGCCTCACTGGTAGTGGAATCCTTAACTTTCCTCTTTGGATCTCCCCTACCTAGAAAAGAGCCCCACTGTAAGAGTAACCTAAGCAGGCATTCTACCCTCGGGTGGTGCATTGGCAAAGGGGGATCCAAAGATTTAGTATAGTACCTAATACACAGCGACTAGCATACCTGGTGAAGGGGGATCCAAAGAGAAAACTCTAGGAAACCCTTTGCCCACTAACTACTGTATATAAGTACCATCGCTATGGTGCTCTGCACCATACCAGACAGCATTCTCTATACCAACTAGGAAGTTACACCAGGGTCTGGGCATTATGAGTGAGTGAAGAGAGGATGGCCAATAGCCACAATTGATGCTTATTGAGGATTACCACCAGTGGTGATGGCCGTTCGGTAGGTATCTCATTTGGCACTGCCATGAGTGGGCCAAACAACTCCTGGTTGGCAGGTATGGACCTCAGATGGGGCAGTGTCAGTTGGGATCTATTATCGGGGGTTCTCCTGACATCACGCCCCCTCTAGAATGTGGCATCCCCAACACATTGATCCCCACAGGCAGGACTGGTGCATGAGATATGAAGGTGGATGCTTCCATGGCATGGATCTGGTGCAGGCCACCTGGGTGTAGATGGTAGAAGTCAGCGACAAGGTTGGGGGCCTGGATGTTATTTTCATTCTCCCAGGAATTCTCTTTGTAGCCGTAACCTTTCCATTTGATGAGGAATTGTAGCCGATTTGCTCTCATCTGACTGTCGAGTACTTGTTTGACCTCAAAGTATTCCTCATCATTGACCAGGATTGGTTGAAGTAGAAGGGGCTGTTGCCTGCCCGAGATGGGGTCAGCCAGAGCCAGGGTGAGTTTGACAACCGGGAAGACTGGGTGAAGATGACTCAAGCCTCTCAGGAGTCAAAGTCGATATGCATGGGACCCCACCCATTCCTCAATGAGGTAGGGACCGAGTTGCCTGTGTGCCAACGATGGCCAATTGGTGTGGATATTGCTTATGTCGAGGTATACCTTGTTGCCTGGCATAAATGTCAGTGTCAGCTGACATCTGCAGTTGTACTAGGTCACCATATCATCTTTCACCTTTACCAGGGCTGCATTTGCTTCCAAAAGCACTCCCTCCATCCACTCCTTGAACTCATTCACAGACTTGAGGCAGGATGGGGGTCGGTGCAGCTCAAAACCCATGTGTGGGTGTCACCCTATATCAAGGAAGAATGGGGACTCAGGAGTCAAAGTGTGAACATGATTGTTGTACTGGAACTCGGACAAGGGCAGGAGATTGTCCCAATTGTCTTGCCTCTCATTGACAAAGAGCCAAAGGTACTGTTCCAGTTCTTGGGTCACTTGTTTGGTATGACCATCTGTCTGTGGGTGATAGGCCATAGAGGCCGCCAGGCGAATGCCAGTAAGCAGTAGAGTTCCCAGGAAAACTCATGGACAAATTGGACTCCTTGATCAGACACCACTACTCTCAGCAACCTGTGTAGCTTCCATATATGGTGTAGGAAGAGTCGTGCTGCTCTGGCAGCTGTGATGGTCATGTGAGTTGGTATGAAGTGTGCTCGCTTGGACACCAAGTCTATTACATTCATCACAGCATCATACCCATGTGCATTGGGGAGTTACACTATGAAGTCCACACTTATAGCATCCCACCATGCCTCCGGGAGCAGGTGGAGTTCTCTGGCAGGATACTGTCTTTAGGTGTTTGTCTGTAGGCACAGGTTATACGTCTTGGTATACTTGCCAATGTACTGAGACATGTGGGGCCACCAATAGTTTCAGGAGATAAGCTCGAGGGTCTTCCAATGGCTGGGGTGTCCAGCTATCTTAGGGTCATGGTGGTGGGCTATGATCCATCACTGGAGGCCTCCCACATCCAGGACATATGCCTTGCCTCAGAAGGTCAACAGTCCATTGGTCTCTGTCTATTCAGCCAAAACTAATGATCTCCCACCTGCTTCTTGCAGCTTCCACACCACCTCTGCAACCTTGTCCTCTAGTGTCCCTTCTCCCAGTGCCTTCTTCAGTTTTTGGGTGATCTCCCACTCCTCTCCTTCCAGTGCTACTCCTTCAAGTGCCTGTATCATGAACAGCTCAGGCTGGGGCAGGACTAGGTGTCAAGTACATGTACCGAGACCCATCCACTCGGCAATGCTGACTGAGAAACCATCCTATATCCACAACCAAGTGTCCACGCTGCATGCATAACACTTGGTACACCGGTCTCAGCTTTGGTACATCTACCATCCACACTTCTTGTCCTCACCCTTTGGTCCATCTCACCTCGGGACTTCCTGTCCTTGTATTATCCTCGGCCATGACTCCAATGTATTATCCTCAGCCACGACTCCATTGTTTTATAGTCGGCCACTCCCTATTGTCCTATCATTGGCCACATTTCTATTATCCTATCCTTTATTGTCTTATCCCTGTTTTGCATTCCTTCATTCTAATTTTACTTGTTGTGGATAATAACCACATGCTCTGCATACCTTGTTATCCCACATTCCTTATTCCACATGTTGGTTCTTAACCTATATAAGTAGGACATGCATGTACATATTTCCTCATTCTGGGTATCGACTAGGATTAGGCCCTTCTACCTTCTTCCCCTCTGTTAAGTCCTCAACTTGGGCCGGCATCATCAGCATCCTCCCAAGTACCTGTCTGTTGCAAATCGGTGGCACACATGGCAAGTAGGGCACAACACATGAGGACATTGAAGTCAATGCCACTACTCTTAGCCTGCAGGACTTGGCCATTGTCTGCCTGACATCCTTCGGCAGTACCGAAGTCCATCGGTACCCGAAGCTTGACACTAGGTTGCTGTTGTTGCTAGTTCCTGAGCCATGGTCTGACTGATGCAATAGCATGTCAGACTTCCACATTGTCACTCCAGGTCAGTACTGAAGATCAAAGTTGAAATGGGAGAGGTAGAGGGACCAATGGGCTTGCTGCTGGTTCAACTTTTTCGAAGACCAGAAGTATTCTAGGTTCTTATGGTCAGTCCAGATTTTAACACAATGTTCAGTGCCTTCTAAGAAGTGCCTCCACTCTTCTAAGGCCCAGATGATCACAAGCATCTCCTTATCATGGATCTCGTAGTTCCTTTCTACTGGGGAGAGGCTTTTTGAGTAGAAGGCAATTGGGTGCCACTTGCCCTCCTCGGGTGACTGCTGAAAAAGGACTGCCCCTATAGCAATGTCAGAACTATCCACTTCCACTCAGTAAGGCCAGCTATCATTGGCAAACTCAAGGACAGGTGCCGTCATAAACTTCCTTTTAACCCTTCAAAGGCCCTCTGCTCTGCATTTCCCCACCTCCACTTCACATCCTTCTTCACAAGCTTGAATGGTGGTCTGGCATGGTGTGAGAACCTTTCAATAAATCTCCAGTAGAAGTTGGTGAAGCCGAGGAAGGCTTGGACCTCTTTTTGGTTTGACGGGGTTGGCCAACCCATGATGCCCTCAAACTTGACTGGGTCCATCTCTACCTTGCTATGAGATATGATGAGGCCCAAGTATTCAATCCTTGTTCATTCAAACTCTCATTTCTCAGGCTGAATGTAGAGCTTGTAGGCTCTCAACCATTCAAGGACCTCTCAGACAACCCATCAATGCTCTTCGAGAGTCTCAGTAAAGATGAGGATGTCATCCAGGTACACACATATGTGCCCCTCCACGACAAGGTCCTGAAAAATGTCATTCATCTTGGTCCGGAATGTTGCAGGGCTGTTGGTGAGGCCGAAAAACATGACAAGGGGTTCAAAGAGCCCTTGGTTCATGTGGAATGCTGCCTTCTACTTGTCTCTTTCCTTAATCTGCATGTTGTTGAACCCCCATCACACATCCAACTTGGTGAAGTACTTGGCCCCCCAAAGTTGTGCAATGAGTTCTGAGATGATGGGGAGGGGATATCGGTTCTTCACCATCATTGCATTGAGCACCCAGTAATCCTGGACCAACCAAAGGGAGCCATCCTTTTTCTTAATGAAGAATACAGGGCTGGCCATAGGAGATTTTGAGGGATGGATATGACTTGTGTGGAGATTTTCTTGCAAGAACTCGTCTAGTTCCTGCTGCTCACTCGGAAAGAGTGGGTACATCTGCAACTTAGCTTGGCAGGGATGACACTGGGTGGAGCACTAACTCAGTGTGACCTCTTGCATCTACCAGTTGACTTCAGGATTGTGATTGTAGAGCCAAGGGTAGCTGAGGATCATCTTGTGCTTCCCTAGGTTGGTCACAGTGAATATGGCTTGTTCTGAGTGGTCTTGGTAGTGTAGGATCATATCAACCATGTGCTGAATTGCTCCTCCTTCATTCGGGGTGTTGTCGAGTTATACACCAGTGCAAGTTGAGTTAACAGGTGCATAGTCAGCCTTTTGGTGACCACATACTTTTGTTCTATGAATAGTCCGGTGGCCCTGCTGTCCAGTAGGGCAGTTATGCCTTTAACCTCGACCATGTTGGTAGTTTGTATCTCTACCTTGAGGTTCAGCAAGTTCAGCAAGGGGGTGGGCACCACTATGTATTGTTTCGGGAGACTATGTTTCCAATATTTTAACCTGTGGGGGGAAGATGGGGGTTTTGGCAGAATTAACTCGGGAGTGTCTTCATCATTTTCAGTTGAGGTGCTATCATCTGAATACTGGATTGTATTTTCCATATCAGAGTCTACAGACAGAGCAGCAAAATGATTAAACAAGGGCAGCGAGGGCACATCCTTCACTCACTGCCTCAGGCAAAATCCCCCGATTCCACCTCTACATCCCCTTTAGCTTCATCAGTGTCTTGAAGGTCAGCAGACACCATCCAATACTCTAGCATCTCTTCACACTCCTCTATGGTTATGAAGCACATGTCATATGCCTGGGGGCAATCTTGGGTGAAGTGGCTGGCCTTGCCACATTGCTGGCACATGAGGGGCAGAGGGTACTGCCATTTGGTCATGTTGACATCCATCAGCATGGGCCTGGAGGGGAGGATGGAAGGGAAAGGGGAAGATGGTGCTCTAGGGAGTGTGGGTGCAACCCTTTGGTTGGGCTGGGGTACATGGGTGTGCGACCAAGGAAGACAAGGTCCCTGAAAGGCTTTGTTCACTGCACACATAAGGGTGACCACTCATGTGGTGGTGTACCATGCCAAGATGTCACTGTCTTTTGGCCTCCCATCTAGCATCAGCACAATGTGGCTTGGATTTGTGGGGTTGAGGCCATGCAGGAACTTCATGATGATGGACCACCCATCTGTATATTTGGCTTTTTCAACTAGGTCCTCAAATTGGTTGGTGTACTTGTCAACCCCTGATGGTACTGTCATGACTCTAGTTGGTTTGCTGCATTGGTGGCCTCATGCAGGGGGTAGAAGTGTTGCCAGAAGGCTTTGACGAAAGTCTTCCAGTTGGCGTAGAGAGGCCTGTCTGTTTTTGCTTTGTGGGTAAATACCCAGCCAGAGAAGGTCGAGGCTCTCCCAGTTTTCATGAAGGATATTTCCCAGAGGAACTCGGACTGCTTGTCTGGGAAGTCAGTGGCACAGATGCTGAGGTATAGGGTGCAGGACTGCATGAATGCTCATCTGTATTTGTAGTTACCGTTAAACTTGGAGGGTTTGGCAGGCTCTACCGTACACTTTGCAGGCTGCCAAGTATGTGTCAGGAGGCCTGCTACTAGGTTTGTGGTGGTTTCCTGTAGCACATTCAACCTCACCTCCACATCCTGCTTTTTTCTTCTCTCTCTCATTAACTCCTGCTCTATACCGACCAGTCGGTCTAGTAATTCTTGAGCTGACAGTAAATCCATAAGGGATGAGGTGTCTTTATAGTGTGAATGAGAAGGGGCTGCTGTTGTCACCGCTTCCAAAGGAATTTGATTTGGAGTCATATGATGGGGCAGCTGGTACTTATGGGAGACAGTTTCCTACTGTAAGGGCAACCTAAGCAGGCATTCTGTTATGGCCCATGCCACCAAACAAACCCACATTAAACCCCACAACCACCTGCACCATTTCCAGGACCTTTCCGACCACCCAAGGCCTGAATAACCGATTCTGGATGTCTGACATACATTCCGAGGTTCTGCGATTCCGAACCTCTGAAGACTCCAAAGTCAAGGTTCTGTTCCTTTGATAACTGATGTGCAGGACCATCGTGTACCTCACTCCCTTGTTTTCTCTTTTATATTGACCCCTTGTACTCCCTTTCTCCTTGTTTTATGACTGGCAAAGATAGTACAAGGATAGTTGCATGTATATAGTCTCCCAGTCGACTGGACTATTCGCCAGTACAAATATTGACTTAATTTGGGTCGTACCTTCCAATTAGTTTCTGGTAAACTTTCCGACTCTCCAAAATTAGGGACAGACGATCGAGGAGGGCACAACACATAAGTTGAAGCCAAGTCCCTGCGACCTCGAACCACTCGTACCACCCTATACCATGAACAGTCCCCAGACCCCTGGTGTTCCCAACTTCCGTTTGCTCCAATTCTGATCCCGATTCTGATCCTCACCCCCACCCTCGGAATACGAGCTCTCCCTTTGGAACCCTTTTGGAACCCTCTGAAAACCCTTCCGGAAGTCTCTAGCTAAGTGCCAACACGGGGATTTAATACATTCTACCCTCGGGCAGTACACTGGTGAAGGGGGATCTAAAGATTTAGTATAGTATCTAATATACAGCAACTAGCATACCTGGCAAAGGGGAATCCAAAGAGAAAACTCTAGGGAACCCTTTGCCCACTAACTACTGTATACAAGTACCATCATTATGGTGCTCCGTGCCATACCAGGCACTATTCTCCATACTGACCAGGAAGTTCTGCCAGGATCCAGGCATCGCGAGTGAGTGATGAGGGGATGGCCAATAACCACAATTGATGCTTATTCAGGATGACCGCTGACAGTAAAGTGATCGATCTCAACCATGTTACAAATTAGACTCCAACGGCACTCATCCCATATCACCTTCACTGTCACCACATCACACAGCCAACTATTCTATTCAGCACTCCAATCTTCAGACTCCTAATTTGTCATCATGTCTTCTTCAGAGCTCATTCTCATGCAACACTGCAAAACCCAGGATACATATATCCAGGCAGAACCATTAACACATCATTATCTTCATGTACCTCCCCCAGCAATTTTTAAAGAGCTGATGCCGAGATGGCTCTTGAAAAGCTAACTATGTAGGATAACCACAAAGCCACTAGGTTTTTTGTGGAATTTTACAGGCTCACGGCTCTTGTTGAGTACAACGACAACACCCTCTTCCGCAAGGTGTATATGGCACTGCTGAAACACATTAAAGATGGCCTCTTCTACTTCAAAAAACCCTGCACACTTGACAACCTTTGAAACTGCTTTTAAAGGATCGACATGAGATATTGGGGAACAAAAGGCTGAGCAGTCTGTGGAAGGTGGTACTGAGCTGAAGAAAAATATGAGAGTGGACAAGCCTGGCAACAGATCCACTCCAGACAACTGCCAGCAAAACAACAGCAATACAGTCAGAAGAAGATCCCATCCAATCTACACTTAGTCATATGCAATAGGAGATGCAGTCTATTTCCCAGAAAGCCAAGAACCATACATATTTCTTGGAATGATGTCTAGACCAGCATATCATGATAGGAGTAGAGTGGAATATGAGGCAGAGTTCAGGGCACCATCTCATCCTGATTACCCTGCCCACTCCATTTGACTCACTCTTAACCACAAGATGAGAGTGCATGACCATATACCTATTAGTCTTCCTACTCTCAGACCCCTATCCTTGGATTAGATACTAGAGAAATTGTGGAAGATATGTTGCCTGTGACCTGGAAATACTCCAAGATGACTCAGTCCCCTGACTCATCCTAAGGCCCCTCAGGAGTCATGGACAAGGTTGTTTGACATTTATTGGTAGACTTCCTTATTGTTTCTTTTATATGTTTCCCCTTTTCTTGGCTTGACTCAGACCTGTTTCCTATTCTGTTAGTCTTTTCTCACTGTTACTCATCATCTTTACCTTTTTGGTTAGTCTCCCCCTATCATAGCCCCTAGCCCCTATTCATGCAGCCTCGATGCTGTACTATTTCTTCAGAGTTTCTCTATAGTTTCCTCTTTTGTATACTTTGTTCTCGTGCTTTGTCATTTAACTGACATAGCCAATCTCTTGCATTGTTTCACATCATTGCTTGGTTTTTGTATATAAAGGCCTCTGCCTCACCTCTGCAATAACAAGTTCACAAGTTAAAGTCTTAAGTCAGTCTACAAGTCCAAGTCATGACTAAGTCTAGGAAGTCTAGACTCTAGTATTCAAGTCCAAGTACAAGTTCAAGCTCAAGCCCATATGTGACATCTCATGGTCATGGTCACATTGCATCACAGGTCATGCATAGTCATGCTATGTTCTATCTTTTATATCCTCAATTACATGCCATATTGTGGCCTCATAAGTCACAGAGCTTAATCCAGCTGTGCCAAATGACTGCACTATATCCCGCCACAGGAAAGGACCAGTGCACACAGGCTTTTAGGTATTAATTATCTAGAGCAACTCTATACCACCAGTGGTGATGGCTGTTCAGTGGGTATCTCATTTAGCACTGCCATGAGTGGGCCAAACAGGTCTTGGTCAGCAGGTATGGACCTTGGGTAGGGTGGTGTTGGTCAGGACCTATTATCGGGGGTTCCCCTGACACCCACATGTAATTAGATAATTATATATATAAACCTTTGGATCTCCCCTACCTAGCTCCCCCTAAGACATACCCAGAGGTGATCAGAGGGTTGTGTCAAGTACATGTACTAAGATCCTGGTAATTCAGCAGTGCTGACCGAACAGTCAGGTGACATCCACGTACCAGTGTCCAAGTAGTATACAAGTCACTTGGTGCACCGGTCTTGGCTTGGCACATACACCATCTGCATTCCTCACTCCCATCCTTCTTCCACTCTTGGCCTTCTACCATTTATTAATCCTACCATGTCTGTCCCTTAACCCTCATCCTGCCCTTGGTTTATCCTCAGCCACTACCCTATTGTTTTATATTTGGGCACTCCTTATTGTCCTCTCTTTGGCCACATTCCTATTATTCTATTCTTTATTGTTCTATCACCACTTACATTTCTCCATTCTAATTTTGTTCATTATGGACAATGCCCCCATATGCCCTGCATACTTTATTGTCCTACATTCCTTATTCCACATGTCGCTTCTTAAACCTATATAAGTAGGACATGCATGTACATACTTCCTCATGCTGGGTATTGACTAGGCTTAGGCCCTTTTACCTTCTCCTCCCCTGTTAAGTCCTCTACTTGGGCCGGCATCATTGACATCCTCCTGAGTATCCCATCTGTTGCAAATCAGTGTCAGGCACAGAGAGTAGTGATGAGATTATAAGCAAATTGCAGTAGGTTTGAAGAATTTATAGGCAATCTATTTTATTTTATCTCCTCAGTGTAGTCGACAACTATTTGTATATTTGGAAAATATACCTATTTTATTTTATCTTACAAAAAGAATAGAGAAATTAGCCTTAAAGGCTTGTACAATATATTATATAACTCACCTCCTCAGTGTAGTCGACAACTGAGGAGGGAGGCATGCGCGTGTTGTGTTTCACCCGCATATACCCTGCAACCGGCCCTTGACCCTATCGAAGGTTTGAGCCAGGCTGCCGGTCCCAATCCAGGGAGCCGGCCACACTAGTCGCGTCGTGCGTGGACAAGCGCCCATAAGTAGCGTACATAGTAGAAAATGAATAACTCCCTCAATATTGAGGGTAAAAATACAAATAAAAGTGAGAAAAATTCAGAATTCGAAAGCGCACAAAATAATATGAAAATCGATATATAATTACAATATATTGAGATTGGTCTCTCAGGGGTGAGATGCAAGTTTGCACCCTACAAGTAGGGCACAACACATGAGTACATTGAAGCCAAAGCCACTACTTCTGGCCCACAGGACTTGGCCATTACCTGCCTGACCCCTCGGCAGTACCGACACTTGACAGGTTGCCTTTACAGCCTAGCTTAGCTGAATTAGTAAACTTAGCACCAGAGTAAGCAAATTAAGTTAGGTAAGAATCTTTCTGATTTTTCTAATGCACATGTCTGTCAGACACCAAAAATGCTGACAATGTGTGGGCCAAGCACTATTGTAATAATGCTGACTTCATGATGCTGGCAGGAATCAGCCAAGTCCTGCAGACTGATCAGGGTGGCTTGGCTTCAACATACTCATGCATTGTGCTCTACCTTCCGCACATGCCACTGATTTGGAACAGACGAGATACCCAGGAGAGTGCCAAGAGTGTTAGCCTGAGTAAGGGACTTCAGATAGGAGAAGGGAAGACAAGAAGGCATAAGCCAAGTTGATATTCAGAATGGAGAACTATCTACATACATGCACTACTTATATAGGTTAAGAAGTGAGATGTGGAATCAGGGTGGTGTAAGACATAGAGAAACAATAAGGTATGAAGAGCATGTGGAGGTATTGTCCACAATGATCAGGAATAGAATAAAGGATGTAAACAAGAATAGTACAATGAAATATGGCTGAGAATAAAATAATGGAAGTGTGGGTGAAAATAGAACAATAGAGAATGGCCAAATATAAAACAATAGGGCCATGTCCGAGAATAAAACAACAGAAAATGTCCCAAGGTGAAACAGGTCAAGAAATAAGAAATAAATGGGGTGGGATTAATGGATAACGATTGAGGGAAGAGTGGATGATGGATACAATGGGGGGGATGTGGGTGAAGAATGTGCTGAGCTGAGACCGATGTATCAAGTGACTTGTATGTGGCTTGGTCACTTGTGCATGTAATTAGACTGATCGTTCAGTTGGCAATACCGAGTGAACTGATGCTCGGTATGTGTACTTGACAATGTCACCACACAAACTCTCAAATTGCATTCATGTAGTAGGCTCTCAGAGAAAGCATACAATATGTGATGAACATTGTGACACTGTCAGGGGATGATTTGTTTTCCACACCAAGCCAAAGCTGATGAGAACGCCAATGTCATCTTCACTGATGCTGAGCACATACTGAAGGGACAGATGAGCTGAAGCAGGGATGGACATACTGTAAGGTGCATTCCCTTAAGACCAACCAAGCTGGCTGTGGTCTCACATGTGTCTGAGCTGAGATACCAAAGCCCTGAGCTTTTTACCAAGAGTTTGGCCAGCTGGGAATTGGGTTTTCATACCTTAGGGCCCAATCAGGGGGTAAGGTATGTTGAAGAAGCAGGGTGCAGACAAAGGGTATATAGGGTATGGGACTCAGTAATAAGGGACCCTAGGTTTTCCTGCTAGGATTTTCCCCTTGTGAGGTGACCCCCCCTTTCTTGTGTACATAGTCAAATATTTACCTCCTAGGATTTCCCCCTTGTCAGCCCTGTGTGACAGCCCACAGACACCACAGGTGTTTCCCTTACAGACACTACATTTATTCATATCAAGAAGTTTGCACACCTGGGCAACTACATCAGAAAAACCTAAGTTTCCTTAAAAATGACTGAAAATGACTTAAACATTGTAAGGCATTTTAAGGAGCCAATCTTCCCTAATCACACTTAAAATTGCCTTAAAGAGAGATTTTCAGGTGATATAAAGAAATTCAAGGCTGATTGAGGAATATTAGGTCTTTAGAATGCCTCAAAATGCCTTAAAATGTTTCAAGTCATTTTAAGTCATTTTAAAGAAAGTTAGGCTTTCCTGATGTAAGCCTGATGGTCAAAACGGCAGAGAATGACACTAGTGTGCTATTGCGTGCTTTGAACTCGAAAAGGTCATCAATTTCTACGAGCCACCCTGCATGCGTACAGGAGGATCCCAAGGAACAGGATCACAGCCGTTGTCCACCAGATGTCATAACTCCACACCTCCGGCAACCGCAGGCGATCGTTCCCTGCGCTGGAGATTCCTGTGCACATGCTATTCAAATCTTCTAAATAAAATGCGCATGCGCTGGAAGTGGACAACGTGCTTCCCACCACCAGCAGCACCTCGCCAAGGGCAGGCATCGGACGGCCGCAATTGGTACCCCAGCCGGTTGGCGAACTCCCTCCCCCGAGAGAGAGGGAAAGAGATCAATTATAGTGCTCTAAGCGCTTGGCGCTTATGGCGCACTACTACTACGAGATACATTGACTATGGCAGAGTGTCTGAATATCAGAAATGGGGAAACATATCAGAAGGACTGGGGTGCATAATTATTGGCCGGGAGGCACAAGAGGGCCAATCCCCCACAAATAGGGGGACCAGCAGAAATCGAGAGGCGATCCGGGTTGGAGCAGAAGGTCTGAAGCCGCTATGTGAGTGAAAAAAATGGCAGGAAAGAGAACGCTTGAGCGTTGGTCATTCGCTGGGGGGGTGCTACGTGGGTGTATTTGTCGAAGCGGCGTGCGGGCTGTATATAGTGCAGGGTAACGGGGATGCTCTTGGGGCCCAACCGCCGATGAATGGAGTGGCTGGCCTTTCCTGCCTTGTGTCTGAGCTGGTTGCGCTGCTCTGTCTACCGTTTTCAGTATTTGAAGTAGCGCATTATGGTCTCCGGCTGGCGGCATTGTTTGCATAGTGTCCGTAGATTTTTTCTTCTTGAGGAATGAGTTGAGGGACACATGGCCTGTTCCCAGTTGTATAAGGATGCTAGTTGCTCTACGGGGCAGGAGCTCAGCGTCCTGTAGATCTGATGGTTTGGCAGTGTCGAGTCGAATTGGGACGTTTGGCATATCGGGGCGAATTTGACAAGACCCTCCTCCAGCGCTGGAGGACAGACTTCTTCCGGTTGGCCTTTAAGGCTACAATACTTACCGAAAGGATCTTTCTGAGTAGCTCTGGAAGGTTGTGGGAGCGGGAGACGTCCCCTCCGACCGCTCTCTTTGCATGCTCGTCAGCCAGCTTGCTACCTTCGATCTCCATGTGGCCCAGAACCCACTCCAAGTGGATGTGCAGGTTACGGCATTCGCGTTTCAGTTTCAGGATAAGCGTGTGGAATAAATCTAGCAGGTATAGTGCCGGCTGGGTCCTGTTGTTCTGCAGAGCCTGGATGACAGCTTGATTGTCGAGGGCAATAAGGGCAGATCTAACAGTTTGATGGAGTCACGCTGGAAATTTCTCCTTCGAATATTGTGTGTTTAAAGTCTTTGCCTAGACTGTACCGAAGCGCCTACATGCTGTTCAGGGAGGCACAAGTAAGGCCGTGTGAGCCGGTTCACAGCAAGGAGGAGGCATTCTGATTTCGGAACTGCCTGCTGGACATCTGAACTTCCCCGACCATGGCGGACTTGTCCGGTACCGCATCGTTTGGGGGAGAACTTCTCCGGTTCCGCATGGCATATGGGGGAACCTGTCTGGTACCGCATCGCTTGGGCACGTGGCTGGACCTGATTGGGTCTACGAGTTTCAGATGAGCCAGGGAGGGCCTCTCTGAGATCTGTGCCTGGAATCTGTCAACACCAGCGTTGGCGTAGACATGACAACATCGGTAGCGCTGGCTAAACAGGAAGGCGGAGCAAGTTTCCACAGTTTCTCTCCCACGTAAGCTTCTGAAGATTATTTCCCCTGCAAGCTTGCTTCAAACTTCTCTCCCAGCGCAGTGTTGCTGTATTTATCAGTTTCCCTGGGAGAGTTGTCTGCGAAACAAATCTGCACTACCATACCTCAGTCACCATCAGACTATAAGAACCATGAACCGAATAGCTTTACTCTTACTAGTTCTCTAGAACTACTTTTCCCCTTCGCTTTGTCCCTGATCATGTCGTCGTTACAGAGGTCTTCAGACATTTCCCATAAATCACCACCCACAGTCAGCAATGATAACTCTCAGGTCCAAAAAAATATCCCGAATGGAGTTCTATCTGTGAGGTTGTCTTTCGATCAAAATGAACAAAATGTCACACACAATGATCGGGACCAGATTGTATCTGTACCTCATAGTTCTTCTGTGAGCGCAAGCTCAACGTCGCATGCCTGTTAGTTATTCCTTTTGGATTTGATATTTCCTAATCCATTTGCCATAGCACCCCCTTCAATAAACTCGGAGTGGCCCCTATCAGTGAGTCAGGAGGTGCACGAATTTCTCCCAATAGTGAGCGACGACGAGGCGAACGCATTCATTCAACGTCTCGGTCATAACCGTTATCGATGCAACTGGGCCATTTGTCCTCAGCACCTCCTTCTTAGTGACTTCCAGGAGAGTTGCCAATGGCTCTATTGTCACAGGGAGTTGCACAACAGTAAGGAGAACGCACGCATTCATGTGAGGCAGATCCATTATAGAGCACCGGCATTTTATTGCACAGCTTGGTGAGCCCTTATCTGTTTTCAAGATTGTTCATTTATTTAACGTTAAGTTTGAGTGATTCGACTTTTAGACGCAAGGCCGATGCTAACAGACATTGCAAACTCAAGAATGGTAAGCCTTATAACTGTGGTTCTGTACGCTTGCATGTTCATATGAAACATTAGGAGGGCAACACTGATTCTCGTAACTGGAATCCACCTACCTCCTTCACATCCTGTTTTGTTTATATCGCGCCCGGTCAATGTTTGAAACACACATGTTGATTCGTTCTGTTTCCTGACACATACCCTCCTCTTCCACTACGATTGAGGGTGAAATGGAGGCTTTGTTATGGAATGCTGTGTGCTTAATTCACGCTTTTTCAAAGTGTTGAATATATATATATAATGCGTCTAAAATAGATTACAGTGGAGAAATTATTTAACTATCAGAAGAACACGTGTTCAAATTGTATACCTGACATGATTCATAACGAAGACAATACTAGAGGCTGACTCTTCGTACCATTACCGTTCCCCTCACTTGACTGACACAGCAAGGCACATCTTAGAACTTCACCAAGGATTGCAGAGATGCTTTTAATTACCACTTTCATGGGCTCGGCCTAAGCGCACCCATGGCCATGGCGATGCCTGTCCTGTCATCCAAGGTAGCATTTTGTAGTCCTCATCAGAATATCAAACCTCAATAAATTTGGTATGCGGCTATCAACAACCATTCTTTAAGTAAGCCCACTTTGTCATGATGGAGCATTTTCGCACTGCCATCGATCCCGATTTTTCTGGGCTATTCCCGACTGTATGGAAGCCGAATCAGGATCTTTTATGGCATCTCATGTATTGTCCAGTAAAAGCTGATCTTGACCCTTATCAAAGTCCCTTACGATCTTGAATTCATACGCCGCTGCGGTATGAAACGCGGCGGCGCGCATCCATACACCGCTGCGGTGTGCAACGCGGCGGCGCGCATCCACACACCGCTGCGGTGTCCAATGCAGCGGCGGGCACCGATAGCGCAGCGTTGCGCACCCACCCTGTGCCGACATGCTGCTGTCCCTCCTGCACATGTCGTGCACCCGATGATGCCCCATGGGTGAGAGGCATGGTGGCAATGACATTGTTGTTATATATTCAAGTACAGTCGCAGACACTCAAAGTCCACCTATTTTTCTGCCCCATTTCTACAGCTCTGGAATTTATTGGGATACCTGTCTTAGTATATAATTGATTTTTTAGAATTATTACAATGATATTTGCACAAGCCAATTCATTGATTTCAGCAATTTTTCCATTTTGATCGGTCACCCCCCCTAAATTTAGCCCTAAAATCTTGAAAAATTGCCAAATGCTTCCTTTTAAGTATGCAAATATGATTCAATAAAAAGATTGAACATTCAACAACACAATACTTCACAATTAACCTCTGAAACTCTGATTAAACCAATATCATGCCTGGCAAAAATCTAAGAAACAGAAGCAATCTAGGAACTTATCTGGACTCTGGAACCAGCCCAAAGCATCTCCAGCCCCTACAGAATCATCTTATAACCCCACTCCACCTGGATCTTCTGCCCCAAGTACTGAAGTCCATATACATGAATCTGAATTAGATGAGGATGACAATGATCTTAAGCTCCTCATCCATTTTGATTCAATGAAAACAAGCTTACAACATGAGGATGAGCATTATACTGATCTGGGTGATGATGAAGATGATGAGGCATTGGAAGAATGGTCAGGGTTTCAATCACTGGATCTAGCCAATGCTATGGGTGCCATGATCAAAGATGATGCACCTAGTGATCTTGACTGGATGCCTCCAGAATACAGAAGGAGTTATTGAGAATGGAGAAGATAAGACAGGTATGGATTTACTTGATAAAATAATGCTTGAAGATATTGAAATTGCCTACAGAATGACCCAAGGAGTATGAGAAGGGACCATCTGTGATGAGTAAATCAGCCAGGTGTCATGAACTTGCCAAAATCATATCTGCCCTAATCTCTGGTTTGAACCACATGGATGTGTTTCCTCTTCAGGACAACTCCATTTGAACCTCATGGAAACATCCTCAATTTCAGCCAATCCACCTCCCTTAGTCTATACAATCCTCAGCCCTCCAACCAGACATCATGCCCACTATTCACCAGTCACAACTTCACCTGACCTTTATTGCTAGACACCTTTTAATTTCTGTTACCTTATCTCACCTATCAACTCAACCTGCTTACCTATTCTCAAAATAGACATACATCAAGATCCCACAACTTGGTCACAAAGTTTGCTCAAGTCCCTTGTACTTTCACTCCCTTGTTCTTTCAATCGGTGTCAAGCTTTGGGTACTGACGGACTTCGGTACTGCCAAGGGTTTGTTGGGCAGACAATGGCCAAGTCCTGCAGGCCAAGAGTAGTGGCATTGGCAGGAGTCCTGAAGGTTACTGAACGGAAGAGGGGTAGGAGTATGTTGGCGGGGCCCAGTGCAGGGCTGAGTATGAGCAGACAGGGAGGTGCACGGGTGAGTGGTGGTACAGTATAATCATTCCTTTCTTTTACTGACATGTTCTTTTTGTCGCAAAAACAAGTCAACCTGGGACAAAGTCTATCCTGTGGTTCAGAATCGGGATGAGGGTGCAGAAGCTGATGTAGAGGTGGAACAGATGGAGAGGAGGTCTGAGGACTTCCACAAGAGGTTGCATCGGATGGAGACTGCCATGTTGCTCCTTCTCGAGAGGGACTTGAGTCTTTTGGGAAACCCTCAACTGGAGGAGTTGAGGAATGCGTTGCAAGATGAGGAGGGGAAGGAAGAGCAGGGGAGGGATGAGGAGGATGAATTTGTTGAAATAGATTAAAAGAAATAATGAAATTTTGTAAATTTTTTTTTCAAATGAAAAGTAAAAGAAATAAAGGAAAAACACAACAAGTCGAAAGTGCCAAAGTGCTCGGTAGGTTCAGCTGTGCTATATTGACAGGAGAAGGGTGACAGATAGACTGAGAGGGGTGTGAGGTTTTTCATAATGTCAGAATTGGATTGTTGGAATATTTGTGGAAGGATTAGAGGTTAATCATAGAATGAGGGGATGTATTCGGGAGTAAGAGTGGTCGTAGGATCGTGAGTGGAGTGTCGGGATTGTATAGGGGAGGGACTGAAGGAATAGAGGGAGTGAAGGATGGGACAGAGAGTGATGAATAGAGGGGTGTTTTGGGAGAGGGATGTCTTTGAGAGGGGAGTTTGCATAGTTTGAAGAGGTTTCTAGCTGGTTGCCACCCCTCCTTTTAGGTAGATGTCCCACCATCTACTAAAGGTGTTGGCCTCTAGCCAAGAAGAATGGAGAAGGGTCATACAGGCATATGATGTGCATATACAGAGTGAATAAATGGAAACGGATGGGGACAGATAGAAGAGACCTTGGCCGAACATGCCAAATGACAACACTGACTGAGAGGTCCCAGCCAAAAACTTGCCAGCCGTTCTGGTATACAAGCATGCGCAAGGCAGTTGCATTGACTAGGGCTATTGGCGAAGCTTTCAGTGATGGAACAGGATCCTGGGTGAGGCTTTTGGAACAGTGGCAAATGCCGCCTAGACCGAGGCCATCGGGATGCACCTAAAAATGTTAGTAGCTTGATGGATTATAATACTGCCCAATACCCTGTTAATCAATGGATTATAGCAGGTGAGCGAGTTGCACCTGAATATTGCCAACCGATGGATCTAGTGACATGACAGACAGATGGGTAGACTGAAGTTGTCCGGATGGAAAATCTAGTTACATGACTGTGCTGTCAGCAAGCAGAACTAGAACAGGAAAGGGTCATAATGATAAACAAATTTTCAAATGGTCTGTGAGCTGATGCTGATTGATCAAGCATGCCAGACAGAGTGCCAAGGGTGGGGCATTGCCTCCTGGTCAGCCAGAAAAAAAACTGAAGTTCTTCTGAACTGGGTGGTTTCCAAATCTATACTGGTATTGGGTTGAAAATGCTGTGGCATGGATCTGTCTTGTTGGACACCCTCCTGGGAGTAAGACGATCCGGTGAAGCTATGAGCAGATCCTGATTCAAAACAGTTAGAAAGGCCTACTGGGAGACCCAGTTCTGAATAACAACATAAAAAGGTTATTAAAAAGGTGTCTGGTAAGACCATATTGTAATCCACAGAAAGTAGTGTGATTCTGGGTACACTGTCAAGCTTTGGGTACTGACGGACTTTGGTACTGCCGAGGGGTGCTGTCAAAGGGTCGGGCAGACTATGGCCAAGTTTTGCAGGCTAAGAGTAGTGGCATTGGCTTCAACATACTCATGCATTGTGCCTTACTTGCCATGCATGCCACCAATTTGCAACAGACAGGTACTCGGGAGGATACTGGTGATGCCAGCCCAAGTGGAGGACTTTACAGAGGGGAAGAAGGTAGAAGGGCCTAAGCCTAGTCGATACCCAGAATGAGGAAATATGTACATGCATGTCCTACTTATATAGGTTAAGAAATGACATGTGGAATAAGGAATGTGAGACAACAAGGTATGCAGAGCATATGGTTATTGTCCACAACAGATAAAATTAGAATGAAGGGATGCAAAACGGGGATAGAACAATAAGGGATAGGATAATAGAAATGTGGCCAAGGATAGGACAATAGGGAGTGGCCGACTATAAAACAATGGGGTTGTGGCCGAAGATAATACAAGGACAGGAAGTCCCGAGGGGAGACGGACCAAAGGGTGAAGACAAGGAGTGTGGATGGTGGATGTGCAGAGCCGAGACTGGCATACCAAGTGTTATGGATGTGGCATGGACACTTGGTCATAGATAAAGGATGGTTGCTCGGTCGGCACTGCCAAATAAATGGGTCTCGGTACGTGTACTTGACACTAGGGGGCTGTTGGGCTAATGGATCAATGAGTGCCTTGACAATTTTATCTGAACTAGAAGAGGAATTAAGAGTCGGATTGGAATTAAGAGTTGGATTAGGATTAGAAACACGAGTGGGGTTCGTATTTGCAACTTGGACAGGGTTCAGATTTGGCTCATTGTTGTTGTTGTCATTGATTGGGTTTTCTTTGTCATCATCCTCGAGTTCAGGAGGAGTGTTCCCTCCCAACAGGCCAGCTTTGCAAATTGAAAGTTGTTCTGACAGCCGTCAAAGGACTGAGCGGAATTGTGAATAAATAAAAATGGAATGGAACGTAAATGAAAGGATATTAAACGTAAATGAAGATGGAATGGAATAGCGAGCATATGGAGCATGACATAAATGAGTGCAGTGAATTGACAGGAGCATGTGATGCCAAGACGGATACACGAGGTACATATAGTCCATGGGCTGAGGGCATTATGTTAAATAGCAAGCGAGAGCAGAGTTGGGCTGAGTGGGCTGAAATGAATAGTCGGGCATGCCAGCTTACGGTTCCTGACAATTTGGCACTATTGCAATAGCCCTCAGCCTATGCATCATCAGCATTCCTGGTCCCTGACATTCTCCTATAAACAATGTACAGCCTTTTCCATTCTTCTATAAGTTTTATCATGAATTTTTACCAGGTTATTTGCACCAAAAATATTTTTCATCATCCTATCAAATCATGATAAATACTTTTTCCATGTTTATGTTTCCCCTTCTCCTAACTATCTTTAGTATAAATAGTCTGTAAAGTACCCATGAATTAAACAATTTTTCCAAGTTCCAATATCACATTGTTCAAAAATCCTTTTCACTCTTTAAAGTTCCTTGCACATTATTTAAGTGCAATGGTCAAATACTTTATTTATTACTTGACTACTTAGTCTATAACATCTTAAACTTGGAGATGGCATGTGCCCATGCCATTAAAATCCCTGGATGGCATAGAACTACTCACCTTGATGGATAAATTTGGCTGAAAATGATAATTATTGAGGCCAACATGAAGTACTGGACCTGTTCATAGCAAGCCAAAAGATACAGGACTGATCTTAATCTAAACTTCTTCTTCCAGACATGTTTTTTTTTCATCATGGAACCTGAGAAGTGTGTTGTAAACTAAGAGTGCTATTTGGAACAGTCAGACCACTATGAGGGCTACATGAAATTATTTCTGGAATTACTCAAGCCATCAAGCACCAGGAATGCCGACGATATGTGGGCCAAGTACTATTGCAATAGTACCAACTTTACGATGCTGGCGGGAATCAGCCAAGTCCTGTAGACCAACCAAGGTGGCTTGGCTTCAATGTACTCATGAGTTGTGCCCTACTTTCCATGCATGCCACTGATTTCAGACAGAAGGGATACCCAGGAGATTGCCAAGAGTGTTAGCCCAAGTAAGGGACTTTAGATGAGAGAAGGGAGGGTAAGGAGGTGTATGCCAAGTTGATATTCAGAACAAAGAACTTGTAAGGGCAACCTAAGCAGGCGTTCTACCCTGGGGTGGTGCACTGGCAAAGGGGGATCCAAAGATTTAGTATAGTACCTAATACATGGAGACTAGCCTACCTGGCAAAGGGGGATCCAAAGAGAAAACTCTAGGGAACCCTTCACCCACTGACTACTGGATATAAGCACCATTGCTATGGTGCTCTGCACTCTACCGGGCATCACCCTCCATACCAACCGGGAAGTTCTGCCAGGGCCTTGACACTGAGAACAAATGACGAAAGGAGAGCCAAGGGTTATAGTCAATGCTTCTGAAGGGTACTTGCCAACAGGGATGATGGTCCGGTGCACGGTATGTTCGGTACTGCCGTGAGTGGATCGAATGGACCTCAGTTGGCGGCTGTGGAATATGGGTGGGTCGATGCTAGTTGGGATTCATGATCAGGGGTTCCCTTGACATCACCCCCCCTCTAGAATGCAGTATCCCTGACGCATTGATCCTTACAGGCAGGACTGGCGTGCAGGATCTGAAGGTGGATGTGTCCAAGGCACAGATTTGGTGTGGGGCACCTGGGTGCAGATGGTAGAAGTCGGCAACAAGGTCGGGGGCCCAGATGTTGTCTTTGTTTTCCCATGAATTCTCTTCGTAGCCATAACCTTTCCATTTGATAAGGAATTGTAGTCGATTTGCTCTCATCCAGCTGTCGAGTACTTGTTCGACCTTGAAGTGTTCCTCTTCATCGACGAGAATTGGCTGTGGTGGGAGGGGCTGTTGCCTACCTGGGATGGGGTCTGCTAGGGCCGGGGTGAGTTTGACGACGGGGAAGACCAGGTGAAGATGGCTCAAGGCCTTTGGGAGATGAATTCGGTATGCGTGAGACCCCACTTGTTCCTCTATGAGGTAGGGGCCAAGTTGCCTGTGTGCTAGTTTCTTAGATGGCCGATTAGTGCAAATATCACTAGTGTCGAGGTACACCTTGTCGCCCAGGACAAATGTCTGTGTCAGCCGGCACCTATGGTTGTAATAAGTCGCCATATCGTCCTTTGCCTTTACCAGGGCTGCCTTCACTTCCAAAAGTGCTCCCTCCATCCACTCCTTGAACTCGTTTACAGACTCGAGGTGCGATGGGGGTTGGTGTGGTTCAAATCCCATCTGTGGGTGTCTGCCCGTGTCCAGAAAGAAGGGGGACTCATGGGTCAAGGCGTGAACGTGGTTATTGTACTGGAATTTGGCTAGGGGTAGGAGGTCATCCCAGTCATCTTGCCTCTTGTTGACGAAGAGGTGGAGGTACTGTTTCATTTCTTGGTTCACTCATTTGGTCTGGCCATCTGTCTGTGGGTGGTAGGCCATAGAGGCTGCCAAGCAAATGCCTAGTAAGCGGTAGAGCTCCTGCGTGAACTCGCAGACAAACTGCACCCCTCGGTTGGACACCACCACCCTCGGCAACCTGTGCAGCTTCCAAACATTTTGCAGGAACAGTCATGCTGCTCCGGCCACCGTTACTGTCATGTGAGTTGATATAAAGTGCACCCGTTTTGATACCGAGTCTACCACGTTCATCACGGCATCGTACCTGTGTGCATTGGGGAGCTCCACTACGAATTCTACACTTATGGTATCCCACTGTGCCTTGGGGATCGGGAGCAGGTGGAGTTCCCCAACCGGTCATTGTCTCTGGACCTTCGTCCGTAGGCACAGGTTGTACGTCTTGGTGTACTTGCTGATGTACCAAGACATGTGCGGCCACCAGTAGTTTTGGGAGATGAGTTCGAGGGTCTTCCAGTGACCAGGATGCCTGGCCACCTTGGAGTCATGGTGATGGGCTATGATCCGTCGCCAGAGGCCTCCCACATCTGGAATGTACACCTTGCCTCGGAAGGTCAACAATCCATCAGCCTCCACCCATTCAGCTGAAACCAATAACCTCCCTCCTGCTTCCTGTAGTTTCCTCACCGCCTCTGCCACTTCATCCTCTAGTATCCCTCCGGTTAGCACCCTCTTCAGTTCTCAGGTGATCCCCCACTCTTCCCCTTCCAGCACCACTCCTTCTAGGGCCCATATCACGAACAGCTCTGGTCGGAGCAAGACTAGGTGTCTATTGTTGCCTGCGCCCGATCCATGGTCTGACTGATGCGAAAGCACGTCAGACTTCCCCATTGCTACTCCCGGTCTGTGCCACAGGTTGAAGTTGAAATGCGAGAGGTAGAGGGACCAGCAGGCTTGTCGCCAGTTCAACTTCTTTGAGGATCGGAAGTACTCTAGGTTCTTGTGGTCGGTCCAGATCTCTATGCGGTGTTCAGCACCCTTTAAGAAGTGTCTCCACTCCTCTAAGGCCTGGATGATAGCGAGCATCTCCTTATTGTGGATCTCGTAGTTCCTCTCCACTGGGGAGAGGCTTTTTGAGTAAAAGGCGATCGGGTGCCACTTGCCATCCTTGCATGACTGCTGTGAAAGGACCACCCCCATGGCTACATCAGAGCTGTCTGCTTCCACTCAGTAAGGGCAGGTATTGTCGGCGAACCCAAAGATGGGCACCATCGTGAACTTCGACTTGAGCCCTTCGAAGGCTATCTGTTTCTCGTCTCCCCACTTCCACTCTATGTCCTTCTTCACAAGTTCGAACAATGGCATGGTGTGGTGCAAGAATCTCTCGATGAACCTCCAATAGAAATTGGCAAAGCCCAGGAAGGCCTGCACCTCTTTTCGGTTTGACGGAGTCAGCCAACCCGTGACCCCTTCCACCTTGACGGGGTCCATTTCCACCTTGCCATGAGATATAATGAGGCCCAAGTACTCGATCCTGGTTCGTTCAAACTCACACTTCTCTGGCCGAAGGTAGAGTTTGTGGGCCCTTAGTCATTCAAGGACCTCCCAAACGACTGGTCGATGCTCCTCAAGAGTCTCGGTGAAGATGAGGATGTCATCCAGGTATACACACATGGGTCCCTCCATTACAAGGTCCTGAAAGATGTCCTTCGTCATGGTCTGGAATGTTGTGGGGCTATTAGTGAGGCTGAAGAACATGACAAGGGGCTTAAACAGTCCCCGGTTCATGCGGAACGCTGCCTTCCACTCGTCTCCCTCCTTGATCTGCACATTATTGAACCCCCATCGCACATCCAACTTGGTGAAGTACTTGGCTCCTCAAAGTTGTGCAATAAGCTCCAAGATGATGGGAAGGGGGTACCGGTTCTTCACCATCATCGCATTGAGTACTCGATAGTCCTGGACCAGTCAGAGAGAGCCATCCTTTTTCTTGATAAAGAACACAGGGCTTCTCATAGGGGATTTCGAGGGGCAGATGCATCCCGTATGCAGGTTCTCACATAAGAACTCATCCAGTTCTCACTGTTCGCTCAGAGAGAGAGGGTACACTTTACAAGCCGAGAGTTTCGCTCCAGGCTCCAGTTCGATAGCATGGTCCCACGTCCTCTGCTCGGGGAGAGAATCAAAGGACTCCTTCTCAAAGAGGTCATTAAAGTCTTGGAGATAGGGTGGGATCGTCACTTTCTCTTTGGGGGGGTGCTCCGGAGTGCTCATTCGGCCAATTGCTGCGCAGTTGTGGCAGCCATGATGGTAGCAATCAGAACGTCTGTCCCATTAGGATCATAGTCGCACTAGGAGTCCGGAACGACTGGGAGGTAGAGCAGACGGGTGTCGTGGGGGGGTCACGGTCACGAAAAGGTGATCACCTGGTTCGAGGAAGGGCACACTGTCATCAATACTTTTTCAGTCTTCCGACTCATCGGTCATCATGCCTGGAAAGGGGCCGGTCCAAAGAGTCCAAACTGCCATTTCCTCTCGACGTTCCTTCTCTAGCTTAACCTGGCAGGTGTGGCATTGGACAGAGCACCAGCTTAGCATGACTTCTTGTGTATGCCAGTTGACTTCAGGGTTATGATTGCAGAGCCAGGGATAGCCAAGGATCATGTTGTGCTTCCCCAGATTGGTCACAGCAAACATGGCCTGTTCTGAGTGGTCTTGATAGCATAAAATCACATAGACAACATGTCAGATTGCTCCTCCCACATTTGGGGTACCATCAACATTGTACACTGGTGTGGGTTGAGTTAACGGGTGCAAGTTCAATCTTTTGGCGACCACGAACTTCCAGCCTATGAACAGTCCCATAGCTCCGCTGTCTAGTAGGGCGGTTACTCCCTTAACCTTGGTGGTGTCGGTAGTCTGTATCTCTACCTTGAGGTTCAGCGAGTTTGGTGAGGGGGTGGAAGCTACTACATAATGTTTTGGGAGACCGAGTTCCCAACGTTTCAACCTAGGAAGGGGGAATGGTAGTTTTGGTGGAGTCAGTTTGGGAGTGTCTGTATCGCTTACGGCTGAGGTATCATCATCTGAATCCTGAGTTGTATTCTCCATATCAGAGTCTATAGACAGAGCGGCAAAGCGATTAAACAAGGGCAGTGAGGGCACATCCTTCACTTGCTACCTTAGGCAAAATCCCCCAAATCCACATCTTCAACCTCTCCAGCCTCATCGGTATCTCGAAGGTCCATGGAGACCATCCAGTACTCTAGCATCTCTTCACACTCTTCTGCCATCATGAAATGCACATCATATGCCTGAGGGCATTCTCGGGCGAAGTGGCCGGCCTTGCCACATTGTCGGCACATGAATGGTAGAGGATACTGCCACCTAGCTGCGTCGACATCCATCGACGTGGGCCCAGGGGGTGGTATCTGGGGAATAAGGGCTGACAATGTTCTAGGGGGCACGGGCTTGCTTGCTTAGTCAAGGGTTCAACCGGCATTCAGCTAGGCTGTGGTGCAGAGGTGTGTAGTGATGGGAATCAAGGCCCCTGAAAGGCTTCATTTGCTGCGCATGTGAGAGCTACCGCTCGCGCTGCAGTGTACCATGCCGAGATGTCATCATCCTTCGGTCTCCCATCTAGCATCAGTGCAATGTGACTGTGGATAGTGGGGCCAAGGCCTCATCAGAACTTCATGACAATGGACCACCCATCCATGTATTCGGCCTTTCTGACTAGGTCTTTGAATTGGTTGATATACTCGTTGACCGAACGCTTGCCTTGGTGGTACTGGCACAACTCTAATTGATTTGCTGCCTCAGTGGCCTCATGCAGGGGGTAGAACTGTTCCTGAAAGGCTTCCGCAAAGACCTTCCAGTTGGCATAGAGCGGCCTGCCTATTTTTGCTTCATGCGTCAATACTTGGCTGGAGAAGGTCACTGCTCTCCCTGTCTTCATGAAGGACAGTGCCCAGAGGATCTGAGACTGCTCATCAGGGAAATCAGCAGCACAGACACCGAGGTACAAGGTGCAAGACTGCATGAACACATGCCCATGCGAACGATCACCATCAAACTCAGAGGGCTTGGCGGGCTCTACCATTCATTTCGTGGGCTGCTGAACATGGGTTTGGAGGCCTGCCACTAGATTCATCGTGGTCACCTGTAGCACATTCAGCCTCATCTCTAGATCCTGCTTCTCTCTTCTTTCTCTTAGTAACTCCTGTTCTATACTGGCCAGTCAGTCCAATAACTCCTGGGCTGACGGCAAGTCCATGGAGAATAAGGTTTTTTGTAAGTGAACAAGGAGGGGCTGCCGCTGTCGCTATTTCCGAAGAAATTCAATTCGGAGTCATATGAAGGGGCAGCCGGTGCTCAAAGGAGAGAGTTTTCTACTGTAAGGGCAACCTAAGCAGGCATTCTACCCTGGGGCAGTGCACTGGCAAAGGGGGATCCAAAGATTTAGTATGGTACCTAATACATGGGGACTAGCCTACCTGGCGAAGGGGGATCCAAAGAGAAAGTTCTAGGGAACCCTTCACCCACTGACTACTGTATATAAGCACCATTGCTATGGTGCTCCACGCTCTACCAGGCATCACCCTCCGTACCAACCGGGAAGTTCTGCCAGGGCCTCGACACTGAGAATGAACAACGAAAGGAGAGCCAAGGGTTATAGTCAATGCTTCTGAAGGGTACTCGCCAACAGGAATGATGGTCTGGTGCGTGGTATGTTTGGTACTGCCGTGAGTGGGTCGAATGGATCTCGGTTGGCGGCTGTGAAATATGGGTGGGTCGACGCTGGTCAGGATTCATGATCGGGGGTTCCTGTCAAGTACACGTACCGAGGACCCAATAACTCGGCGGTACCGACTAAAATACTCCATTAATAACCAAGCACGAACCATTCAATG
>QLPG01014224.1:0-15562 GCA_003314385.1 Gomphus sp. MG54 | reverse complement strand
TGTATCCCATGTCCCCCTTAGAACAGACCGAGCTGGATGCCTTCATTCAAGAAAACCTTCGGACTGTCCGAATCCGACCTTCCAAATCCCCAATGGCATCTCCGGTCTTCTTCATCAAAAAGAAAGAAGGATCCTTCTGGCTCATCCAGGACTACCGAAAGCTGAATGCAATGACAGTAAAAAATTGGTACCCACTCCCTCTCATTCCGGAACTAGTAAATCAACTCAGAGGAGCCAAATATTTCACAAAACTAGATGTCCAATGGGGGTACAACAATGTCCGAATAAAGGAAGGGGACAAGTGGAAGGCTGCCTTTTGGACGAATCGAGGACTGTTTGAACCACTGGTGATGTTCTTTGGTCTCACAAATAACCCAGCCACTTTCCAAACTATGATGAACGACATTTTTCAAGACCTCATCTTAGCAGGGCTCATCTGCATATACATTGACGATATCCTCATCTATTCTCGGACCTTAGCTGAACACTAGAGAATCACATGACAGATGTCGGAAAGACTCCAAGAACAGAAGCTTTATCTCCGAAAAGAGAAGTGCAAGTTTGAAAGAACTCGGATCGAGTATCTAGGACTCATCATATCAGAAGGAAAGGTAGAAATGGACCCTGTCAAAGTCTAAGGGGTGACAGAATGGCCAACTCTGAAGAATCAAAAGGAAGTCCAGTTGTTCTTCGGATTTGCAAATTTCTACCAACACTTCATCAAAGACTTCTCCCTTCATGCTAGACCACTCTTCGATTTCACCAAGAAAGGAGAACTGTGGAAGTGGGGAGAGAGGGAGGAGGCAGCACTCTAAAAAATTAAAGAGCTTATCACCTCAGCACCAATACTGACATTTCCAGATGACTCCAGAATGTATAGAGTGGAAGCAGATGCCTCGGACTTTGCAACAGGAGCCACCATCTCACAACAATCACCAGAGGATGGATTGTGGCACCCAATCGCCTTCTTTTCCAAAAGCCTAAGTCCGGTGGAAAGAAACTACAAAATTCATGACAAAGAAATGCTGGCCATCATCTGAGCTCTGGAAGAATGGCGGCATTTTCTAGAAGGTACACAACTCTGGTTTGAGGTCTGGATGGACCACAAGAATCTGGAATACTTCCAAACTTCGAAAAAGCTGAACCGAAGACAAGCCCTCTGGTCCCTCTTCCTATCTCGATTTGACTTCACACTCCATCACCGACTGGGACAAAGCATGGGCAAGGCAGATGCACTCTCTAGAAGGTCAGACCACAGACCTGGGTCAGAGGACAATGAGAATATGGTCCTCCAACCGGAGCTATTCACGATCTGAGCTCTAGAAGGGATTACGGCGGTTGGAGAAGAAAGAGACATCCTCCAAGACATATGAACGAAGCTTTGGACCTCGGGCCCAGAAGATCCAGTAGCCAAAGCTATTATAGAACTCCGATGAGGACATGCCAAATCAGTACGGTCTGCTGAATGGATGGAATGGGACAGCCTCCTCTAATTCCAAGGGAGGATCTATGTCCCAAATGATCCAGACCTTTGGAGATGCATCGTTTCTCAGCACCATGACACACAAATAGCTGGGCATGCAGGGAGATGGAAAACACTGGAACTAATCTCCAGGAACTATTGGTGGCCCCAGATATCGCAATATGTGAGACAATATGTGAAAACCTGTGACTCATGCATATGCACCAAAATCCAGAGGCAGCCTTCGATGGGAGAACTAGAACCATTCCCCATCCCTGAGGCTCGGTGGGACACTATCAGCATAGACTTCATAGTAGAGCTGCCAGATGCCCATGGACACGATGCAGTCATGAATGTAGTCGACTCAGTAAGCAAAAGGGCACACTTCCTCCCCACAAACACTACTATCACGGCATTAGGAGCTGCACAACTCTATCTGACATACATATGGAAGTTACATGGACTTCTAAAACAAGTGGTCTCGGACCGAGGTCCTCAATTTGTCTCAGAGTTCACCCATGAACTCTATCGGCTCCTGGGTATCAAGCTCATGGCAACAACAGCCTACCACCCACAGGGAGATGGACAGATGGAATGTGTCAACCAAGAGTTGGAGCAGTACCTCCAAATCTTTGTCAATGAACGACAGGATGACTGGGATGAGCTCTTACTGATGGTGGAATTCCAGTACAACAATCATGTACACTCTGCCACACAGCAAACTCCCTTCATGTTAGACACGGGAAGACACCCGTGGATGGGCTTTGAACCACAGCAGCCAAAGTCACAAATGGAAACAGTAAATGAGTTCAAAGACCGAATGGAGCAGTCACTAGAGGAAGCAAAATCAGCATTGGCAAAAGCAAAGGACAATATGGCACAATATTACAACCAACGCCGAACCCCTGCACCAGAGTACCAAGCAGGAGACCAAGTGTACCTGAATGCCTTGGATATCCGAACAAAGCGACCCTCGCAGAAACTGAGCCACCGATACTTAGGACCTTACACCATTCAACAAAGAGTGGGTAGACATGCCTACAGACTCTGACTCCCACAATCCCTATCTTGACTCCACCCTGTCTTCAATGTAGTCAAACTCCTCCCAGCTCCAGAAGATCCAATTCCAGGATGGAGGTCCGAACCACCTCCACCACCGGAATTAATAGAAGGAGAGGAACATTATGAGGTAGAAAAAGTGTTGGATAGTCACTTGATGCGAGGAGGGCTCTACTTTTTAGTCAAATGGCAGGGGTATGGATATGAGGAAAATACATGGGTAAAGGAAGAAGACATGAATGCACCCACTAAAATCCGAGAGTTCTACCTACAACACCCAGGAGCACCTCAGAGAATCCAAACAATGGCCTTCAAATCCCTATCATTCCATACCACGAGGACACAGCACTCTAGAAGGGGGGGGTGATGTCAGGGGATGACCCTCTTTAAACTCCAATCCAACTCCAAGGTCCCATTTCAAACTCCGATCAGCTCCGAGGCCTGCTACAGGTCCAAAGTCCTACTTCGAACTCTAACCAACTCCGAGGCTAAGAGGCCCAGAAACCACCAAGTAGAGACAGAAAAGGTCTTAACACATGATGACTAGAACTCGGAGCAAATACCTGAGCCTCAGACTTAGTACCAGGAGATTGGCTCTGCAAACTCCGATGTATTGATTTGTAAGCTAGTGCACAGACCACCCATATAAAGGGTATAAAAAGGGCTCACCAGCAGTGGGATCCTTAGACTTCCTCTTTGAATTCCCCCTGCTTAGATGAGGACTCCACATGTATTTAGGTAGTAGATAATTAAATAATCTTTGGATTCCCCCTGCTTAGCTCGCCTCCGAGATATACCTCGGAGCTGTAAGAGGGTTTCCCTTACAGTCGGTCGATTCTGACATGTGGTGTAGGGAGGGCTGCTTTCAAGAGAAAACAGGCTTCTGGGGGAGCAGATTCCATGCATGGTGTGGGGGATGTGACGCCCAGGGCGGGGCATTCTACCAAGCAGGCAGCCCCGGTGTGTGATGTGGGGAACTCGGCACTTGTGATGGAGCAACCTACTGAAGACGTTGTTTCAGGGGCTGTGGCACTGGCAGTGGAGTCGCTTCCTGAAGTGGTAGCTCTGCAGGTTATGGCATTGGTGGCGGGGCTGGTTTCTGACGTAGCAGTCCCAGTGTTGGAGTCGAGTGGGGGAGGGGAGCAGGGGATTGACTATTTTTGTGGGTCGTATCCCTCTGATCCTAATGAGGCGCATGTCCTTTTTTATGGTGATGACTGATGAAGTGGGGTCATGTTTTTGCGTAATGTTTTTGTGGTGGTCATGGAGGTTGTAGTGTTCATTCTGCTGGATTGTCACTTGGATGGAGGTAGTGTCGCTGGGATTTGGGGAATGTCCTGCAAGGCTTGAGTCTCGGTTGAAATTGTCAATTAGTTTAGCTTGTATTAATTTTCTAACAAGAAAGGGTCTAGTTCTCGAGAATCTACATGGTACCATTAGTCTAAGGGATGGTACGGAATCCCGCAAAGATCAGGGTTCTTCCTGAGCGGAGTTTTCGGAGGGTTGTATTTGAGAACTGAGTGAAGACTGCTGGCTCCATATGCCAGAATCAGTTAGGATAATCTAAATGAGTAGTACTCAATGCCCTGTCGATCAACAGATCATAGTAGGTGAGCGTGGTCCTTGCAACTAAAATTCTGACGGGGTTCAGGGGGGTCAGATTTTGTCAAGTCCACATACCGAGGTTCCGGAGACTCGTCAGTACTGACCGAACAACCATCCTACATCCACGCACAAGTGTCCACGCCGCATGCACGTCACTTGGTGCCATGTTCTCGGTTCGGCACATCCATCATACTATTCGTCTGTTTCTCGATCCGCCCCACCTCGGTACCTCCTACCCCTTGTGTTATCCTCGGTCACAGTCATTGTTTTATATTCGGCCACTCCCTATTGTTCCATTTCAAGTCACGATCCTATTATATTGTCCCTTATTGTTCTATCCCCGTTTTACATTCCTTGTTCTAATTTTGTTCGTTGTGGACAACAACCACATTGCTCTGCATACCTTGTTGTCCCACATTCCTTATTCCACATGTCGCTTCTTAACCTATATAAGTAGGACATGGATGTACATACTTCCTCATTCTGGGTATCGACTAGGCTTAGGCCCTTCTACCTTCTTCTCTTCTGTTAAGTCCTCGACTTGGGCCGGCATCTTCAGCATCCCCCTGAGTATCTGTCTGTTGCAAATACAGTGGCACGCACGGCAAGTAGGGCACAACGCACGAGTACGTTGAAGCCAATGCCACTACTCTTGGCCTGCAGGACTTGGCCATAGTCCACCCGACCTTTCGACAACACCTTTCGGCAGTACCGAAGTCTGTCAGTATCCGACTCCTGACAGATTTGGAGGGTTGGAGTTCAGAGGGTTGGAGTGTTTCCGCAGAGGGGTCGAAATCTTTCGACGATTGGTCATGGTGGGTCATATTCCTGAAGAGGGCTGGATGCGTTGTTTTGTTTTACATCCATAGGCATAGTTGGTGTTCAACACAAACCACTGGTGCCGGAGTCGGGGGCCTAACTTCTTATTCCTCAGCTTCCTCAGTGTCCGACATCTCAGACTCTTCTTCAACCTCTTCCGTCATGGAGGCTGCGCACCCTTTGGTGACTATGGTGGTGGATCTTGGGCATTCCTTGGCTGGGTGGCCCGATCTGCCACAGAAGAGGCAGAGGTTTTGTTCAAAGCGGCATTGCTGTTCTTGTGGTGTAAGTTTTCCGTCTTTTCCAATTTTGGACAAAATATCTGTGGTAGTCCTGCTGCCACTGGACAGGGTCACAGATTGGCCTACATTGGCTGTCTTATTGCCCATGCTAGGGGCAGAATATGTGGTCACGGGGGTCCTCCCTCTGTTGTAGGGGTGGTCAAAGTTCCGGGTGGAGGGGGGCTCTCTGGCAATTTCTGATTTTCGCTCCCAGTAGCGGGCATCAATGGATTGGGATCTCACTCACTCTTTTGTCTCCGGCCATACTTTATTGTTCTATTATCATCCACATTCCTTGTTCTATTCTTGATCATTGTGGACAATACCTCCACATGATTCTTCATACCTTATTGTTCTCCATTCCTTGTGCCACTCTGTTCCACATCTCACTTATTAGCCTATATAAGTAGCCAATGTATGTAGATGGTTCTTCGTTCTGGAAATCAACTAGGTTTACACCTTCTTGTCCTCCCTTCTCCTGTCCCAAGTCCTTTACCTGGGCCGACACTCTCGGCACTCTCCCGGGTATCCCTCTGTCCCAATTTGGTGGCATGCATGGGAAGTAGGGTGCAATGCACGAGTACGTTGAAGCCATGCCACTATTCCCGGCCTGCAGGACTTGGCCACTCCTTGGCATTCCCAGAGCCTAACAAGGCCCCTTTACCTTCCCTTCCTCTGTTAAGTCCTCTACTTGGGCTGACACCTTCAGCACTCTCCAAGTATCCCTTCTGTTCCAAATTGGTGACATGTACAAAAAGTAGGGCACAACGTATGAGTATGTTGAAGCTAAAGCCACTACTACTGGCCTGCAGGACTTGGCCACTCTCCGCTAGCATCTTTGGCATTACTGAAGCTTGACACAGTATTTTTATTGACCATTTTGCCATTATTACTTTTAATATTTCCTTGGATATTTTGCTCTACTTTCCTTATTTGCAATTCCATTCTGTCATTTCTATTTTCTGATATCTGATCTGTTGCTACATTCCTTATAGAGTACCTCTATTGGGAATCGGGATGATACATCATCCCACAATATCACAGAGGAGATCAAGATTGGAATATAGTATTCTATTCTTTGTCAAGCGTCGGGTACTGACGGACTTCGGTACTGCTGAGGGTTGTCGGGCAGACAATGGCCAAGTCCTGCAGGCTAAGAGTAGTAGTGTTGGCTTCAACATACTCATGCATTGTGCCCTACTTGCCATGCGTGCCACCGATTTGCAACAGACAGGTACTTGGGAGGATGCTGGTGATGCTGGCCTGAGTCGAGGACTTTAACAGAGGGGAAGAAGGTAGAAGGGCCTAAGCCTAGTTGATACCCAGAATGAGGAAATATGTACATACATGTCCTACTTATATAGGTTAAGAAGCAACATGTGGAATAAGGAATGTGAGACAACAAGGTATGTAGAGCATGTGGTTATTGTCCACAACGAGTAAAATTAGAATGAAGGAATGCAAATGGGCATAGAACAATAAAGGATAGGATAATAGAAATGTGGCCAAGGATAGGACAATAGGGAGTGGCCGAGTATAAAACAATAGGGTTGTGGCTGAGGATAATACAAGGACAGGAAGTCCTGAGGTGAGATGGACCAAAGGGTGAGGATGAGGAGTGTGGATGGTGGATGTACCGAGCTGAGACCGGCGTACCAAGTGTTATGCATGCAGTATGGATACTTGGTCATGGATATAGGATGGTTGCTCGGTCAGCACTGCCGAATAAACAGGTCTTGGTACATGTACTTGACATTCTTGTACTTTCTGTTAAGTTGTCAAGTCCACGATATCAAGTTCCGGTTCACTCGGCAGTACTGACCACACACTAGTAATAAGTCATTTCTCACTAGTACATGGTCTCAGCTTGATACATTTGGCACATCATTTTGTTCACTCTCCTCATTCTATCCCCTCTATTCTTTATTATTCTTTGATCCCCCATCCTCTTCCTTACCTGTTTCCCTTCAGGACAATTGCTATTCATTTATTTATTCGGTCACAGGCCCATTGTATTATGTTTAGTCAATTTTCCATTGTTCTATTTTCACTCACTCTCCCATGACTCTATTCTCAGCCATATCTCATTATTCTATTCTCATTTACATTCCTTATTCTATTCCTGATCATTGTGGACAATACCTCCACATGCTCTGCATACCTTATTGTTTTCCATTTCTTATGCCACCCTGTTACACATCTTGCTTCTTAACCAATATAAGTAGTGAATGTATGTAGATATTTCTTCACTCTGAATGTCAACTTGGTTTATGTCCTCTGGTCTTCCCTCCTCCTGCCTGAAGTCCCTTACTCAGGCCGACACTCTCAGCACTCTCCCAAAGTCTTCTGTCAAGTACACGTACTGAATACTTGGTAACTCAGCACTGCCAACTGAGCAGTCAGTCTATGTCTACACACAAGTGACTCAGCCATATGCAAGTCACTTGGTATGCCAGTCTCGACTCGGCACATCCACCCCCCCACATTCCTCATTTCATCTCTCATCCACTCTTCTTCATCCACCAACCATTAATCCCAATCTGTCTGCTCCCTATTCCTCAACCTGCCTTACCTCAGGGCACTCTGCCCTTGTTTTATCCTTGGCAACAACCCTATTGCTTTATAGTTGATCACTCCCTATTATCCTATCCTTGGCCATATTCCTATTATTCTATTTTTTTTATTGTTCTATCCCCATTTACATTCCTCCATTCTATTTTTGCTTACTGTGGACAATACCCACATGCTCTGTATACCTTATTGACCCACATTCCTTATTCCACATGTCACTTCTTAACCTATATAAGTAGGATATGCATGTACATACTTCCTCATTCTGGGTATCAACTAGGCTTAGGCCCTTGACCTTCCCTTTCCCCTGCAAAGTCCTCTACTCAGGCTGACACCTTTGGCACTCTCCAAGTATCCCTTCTGCCCCAAATTGGTGGCACACATGGAAAGTAGGGTACAACACACGAGTATGTTGAAGCCAAAGCCACTACTTTTGGCCTGCAGGACTTGGCCACTCCCTGCCTGCATCTTTGGCACTTCTGAAGCTTGACATCTTCAATCTGTCCAAATTAGTGGCACACAGAAAAGCAGGGTGCAATGCACGAGTATGTTGAAGCCAAGCCACCTCGATCAGTCTGCAGGATTTGGCCAATTCCCATCAGCACTATTGGCATTACCGATACCTAACATAAGTACACAACACTAAGCTTCGGTTCACTTGGTCATACCAGCCAAACAATCTTCACCATCTAATCCCATACACAAGTGACAAGTCATTCTTCACTAGGACATGGTCTTGGCTCAGTACATTCAGTTCATCACTTGGTTCATTCCCCTTCATCCCATTCCTTTCTATCCCCTTCTGTCTTTGCTTATTCTTTTATGCATCATTGTTTCTATCTGTTTCAATTATGTTCTATGACTTGGTCTTCAACCAGTTATACAAATTTGAGTCAAAATAAAACATGGAATTGGCAGGCAAATATATATTATTCATGTCTAAGTTTACCTTTTGCTTTTCTTTTTTGCTTTTTTGAGAATGCCTGTATCTGTGTTTTGATGAAGGAAAGAGGGAGAAGGTTAGCATGGGATGGGATAGTTGTTCATGCATCACCTAGTTGCTACTGTCTTTATACAAATTATAATATCTCAATTGGAAAACATCCTTCATATGGGTAGGAGTATTGAAGAGACACCCATCCATCTTTTAGTGATAACATGTTAGATTGACACATATGGGGTGCATATATAATTTTACGCGATGTGTGTGGGGTAGCGTGTGAAGAGTATTGAGTAGGGGCAACTGTATAAATAATGATAAGAGTAAATGGACTAGTAATGGCAACGCGACGACCAAGTGCCCTCGCACCACCGTCCATATGCCCAGTCCGAGCCGTCCCGAACAATCCCCGTAGAGCGATTGCGTGGTCGGACACTCGTACCTGCTTGCGTCCCCGGGTATCTCATGCCCTCTCCCGAGCACAGTACTGTTCAGCACAGCGACGGGGCGAGAAGTCAAGACGTGAAGACAGACGGGAGAACCAACACTATGGGTGAGATTGAGCCGAACGGCCATTCGTGTACGTCATTACGCGTTTCCGCGGGTACCTTTTGCCGAACGCGTGGCTATAGCCGAACAAATAAATAAATATTTAATTACAAGGTATGTAAAATAAATAATAATAATAAATAATTCGTTGAACTACCGTATTATGTAATTATTTTTTGTTGCGGGAGTTGTTCTTAAACCCGCACTACCACAAAGTTCACCGCACATCCCGTGTGGCGACCAGTAGTACGTACACCTCGACATTGTCCCTGGCATTGCGAAGTACACCTTGTCCTTGACATTCTTGTCTACTTCCGCCTCTTCGAGTTAGACTACTCCACACCTCATCTTCGTACTTGCCTACGTGCACCACCGACCCACGATGTCTTCATCCTCCTTATCAGCCTCGCAACCCATCTCCGTCCAACACCCACACCAAAACCAACACAACCCCGCCCAACATCAATACCACTTTCAACCCAACCACCCTTCTTGCTCCAACACCAGCAGCCCAAGTATCAGCACAACTTCTTCAGGAAATCTACACGCCAGCCCGAATTCCAGCCTTACCCTTGGTGCTGGTACTGCCGGGTCCATTAGTGCCACTGGTGCGCCGTGTGCAGGCAGCGTGAGTGGTGCCACCCCAACACCCATCCCGTCGGGCACGGGACCAGCTCCTATACCCGCGCCTAGCTTCGCGGAGAGCCCGGTTCCTACATTTGGGTCTCCGCTGTCGCTCACGAATGCGGACTGGCAGGGCCGCTTTTACCCCGGTGGCAGCCCGGGTGGGGCATTGGGGCCTATCGCGTGAGTTCTTAATTTTTTTTAAGATTTCTTTGTGTGTTGTTTGAATTGGGCTCCCATGTCTGGTATTATTTCACATTGCTAATGTTTCGATATCAGGATGCCCTCATTCAAACGCCCCCGTCTCGGACACAATTCTTTAAACTCCGGGACCTCACATGACATAAACGGCAATGGCGATGTCAGTGCGGATAGCAATACTGGTGTGAGTACTGGCGCGCACGCTATTACCATTACGAACAAACACGTCTTTGGATACGACGGATATGACGCCGGTGCGTCAGCATGTGGCTCGTTTGACGGTATGGGCTCTGCCCCTAGTTCGTTGAGAGAGCGGGATCTGGTGAGTAATCAATTCATCTAATCCTAGTGTATTACAGTCCTCATCAGCCCTTTTCATTGCCTCATTCATATCTCTACCTACTTTATTCATCTTTTCCTACATCCACTCCACGATAGTGTCGCAACTATACTTGCTGCGGCCATGCTCTCCCCGACCTCCATGCGCTCGTTGATCACTTCGAGATTGCACACGTCGAAGTCGTCCCACCGTACCCATATGCCTACCACGATCGGGAGATGTATTATCGGGAGGTGTATGAGAGGGAGTATCGGTACAGGGCGTTTAAGAACTATGAGCGTGGGAAAGAGTTCCAGGGGTATGAGAATGAGTGGCCTGATGGCGCGTGGACGGCTGACGTGTACGATGTTGACTCCACTTCCAATTCAAACTCGAACTCGAACGCGACGTCTCCCGAATCATCGGCTTCACATGGGTGCGAGTCACCGTTCACTCAAGACGCCCTTTCGCCGAATGTTCAAAATACCACATCCGGCTCCACGTCAGCCTCTGGCACGCCACACTCCATTCAAACCCAAAGCCAGATATACATCCACACCGACACCACCGCGTCGCCCCCCGTCCATCCCAACAGTCCTATCGGGTCCAACAGCAGTGACAGTCAGAGTCCTATTGAGTTCAGCACGAACATAACCTCGCCTTCTGAGCATTCTGAACACTCTCCAACGTCCTCAACGTCGGATCCTGCATCGCCTGCGTCGCCTGCTACACCTGCGACGCCTGCGGTAGAGGGGTGTTATGTTCCCAGCATGAACACCAATGGGAACATGAGCATGAACACAGCATTCGGCGACAGGGGACCTATCAACACGAATTCGAAACCAATCGTAACAGGTCTCAGCGCATTCGGCAATATCCGCGTTGCAGGGGTGCCCACTTCGTCTTCATCCTTGTTTGGGGCATTGGGCGAGCGAGGTGGAGGCGCTCGAAGTGCGAGATGGAGCTCGTATTCAAGCTTAGCGGGAAATAGTGTTGGGGATGTTGTGGGGAGGAATAAGAGTCACAATGTTGGTGCTTACATTACCAATTTCGCCCCCAGTGCTACCAACCCCACAACCGACAAAACGGGCCCCAACGTTGACAGTAACCCTACCTCCACCACTACCATGAACAACACCACCCCTCTCCCCTTCGGGTTAAGTTCAAACAGTACCTTATCTGGCGCTTTGGGCGATGAGGGTGTTTCCACATCCGGCTTCACATCCGGCAACTCTGCCTTCACGTCTGATAGATCTAACGTGGCAGGTCCGCGCTCGTTGACAACCGCATCTACTACCCGCACCGCTTCCACATCTTCCACCACCTCCACAACCGCCATCCCCCCTTCCCGTGCATTCAACCCCTACGCGGGCTACACAGAATTGTCGAGTGGACTGCCGGGGACCAAACTAAGTCCGGCTCATATGCATTTTGAGTTGGATGCACGGTTTGGGAAGGAGTATGAGTACAGTTTGGATGGGGATGATGTGTACGCCTATGGGGGTGTGGGTGCTGGTGGGTTTGCGGAGAATGGGGACGCCGACCAGTTTGCAGAGGGGTTCGGAGGGGAGTATGGCAGTGGGTATGGGGGTGGGGAGAAGGAAGGAGAGTCGGAGGTGGGTGGCCTAGACTCCACACACAAGCAGATGCAGAAATCGATGGACGCCAAGATGGGTCTGATGGACATGAATATGCATCTCGACCTTGATATGGAGATGGAAATGGACCTTGATATGGGCCTGGATAGGCAGAGCGATGTCAATGTCAATATCGACCGCGATACGGATGTGGACGTCGATGCTATGCGCGGGATGTACATGGACCCCGATGTCGACCCGGATGCAGATGCCGATGCTGGCGTGAATGCTGATGTTACGCGTGGGATGTATGGACACGCCTCGAGCAGCACCCGGAGTATGTCGGGGATGCGCAGCGTACGGGGACTCGAGACGTTCAGCGCCATGCGCGGCGTGCGCGGGCCCGGGTTCGGCGCGAGTCAGACTCAGTACCCAATGCGTGGGATGCACGCTATGCGGAATGTCCACGGGTTCGGGATGCGCGGTATGTACGGTGCGCGATTTGGCAGGCCTGGCAGCATGGGCAACGGTGTAAGGATGGGCATGGATGGCAACTATAACAACACAAATTATCTGGCATCGACCCGCTGTATTCCCCCCGCATTGCTTACACAAAGTACGGTGCCGTCTCCGCTCACGACGCCCCTCCACACACCGGGCGCCACCCCGGGTACCACCCCCGGTACGACGCCTGCGAGCTCGCGCGCTGGGTCGCCAGAGAGGGAGGGCGAGTTGCATGGCTATGCTCACTCATATTCCCATGCCCACCGGAATGCGAGGTCGACCCAAGCTCGTGCGCAGTCAAGGAATCAGAAGGGCCGTAATGGTGTTGCAGGTGCACCGTTGTCGCTGCATCCTACCTCATCCACCAAGGGTATGGCGAATGCCCGCGCCCGCGCGTCAGGGTCACACGCATCATCTTCAACTTCTCGCAACGGTACAGCAGTATCAGGCGGCAGTAGCGTCTCGGGGACCGCTGCAGAACGGTCGCATGCCTCGCAAGCTGCACGGGAAGCAGCCCTCGCAGCCGCAACCGCCGCAGGAGATATAAGCGCCCTAATCTCTAACAAAACTGCGACTCCATCTAAGCCCTTCCCCTGTCCACTGCCCCTATGCACCAAATCGTACAAGCAGCAGAACGGGCTCAAGTACCATCTGGCACATGGGGCGTGCTGTTATGCGCCCCGCGATCCGGCGGTGGAGGCGTTGAGTGAGGGAGAGAGGGAACGGGTGGAGAGGCCGTGGGTGTGTGCGGTGGGGTCGGAGGGACTAGAAGGGGAGGAGAAGAAGAAGGGGTGTGGGAGGAGGTACAAGAATATGAATGGGCTGAGTGAGTTTTTTTTTCATATTGGTTCTCGCCTTCTCCCTTTCTTGCATTATTGTACCTCTCCTTTGATTCTTCTGAGACGATGATGACTGATGGCTTGCCTTTTGCTGTGATTGCATTGCTGCTTGCTTCATGTTCTCGCCCGCGCAGGATACCACTACACCCACACGGGCGCACATGGCGCTATTGGACTGGAGATGTTGGCGCAAGGGAAGCATCCCCTGCCGGAGGTTGCGGTTTCTCGGGGCAAAACACAGGGCCAAGCCCAGGCGCTGTCACGCGCAGCGTCGCAGTCTGGCTTGCGCGCGGCAGCACAAGCCCAGGGGCAATCCCAATTTTCAGTACAGCTCCAATCCCAAGAGCCAGTGCAGGCGGCGCAACCCCAGGCGCAGGCCCCTTTGCAGGTCCAAGTGGCACAACCCCACACGCAATTACAGACCCAGTCGCAGGCGGAGCAGAGACAACAGGGTCACATGCCTCAACAGAGTCAAGTGCAGCACGTCTCACTGAGTAACACGCACAGCCTGAACACAGCGCATGGGATGCATGGAAATACGCACGGCGGACACACGAATGGCAGCAATGGTGCTAGTGCCCCCCTCCGCGGGTACTTCACACCGCAGCAGAGACAGCTCGCACCGCCGGTGTTATCTGCGCACTCCACCACAACCACCAGTACCTTCGTCGGATCGATGCCTTCACATCCTAACTCGTTATCTGCATCCGCGCAGCCATCCTTGAACACTACGCTCACTGTGCCCATGCCACAGCCTGTCACAGTTAGTGCGTCTGCATCTCAGAGCCAGAATCAGCGGAAGCCAGCATCGGTGCATGCACATGCAACGACAGTACAGAAGCTCTGTGGGCTAAATCCCTCGCCTGCGCCCTCACCGTTGTCGCCGTTCCCGTCTGCACCGTGGTTCATGGATGATGTATAAGCCGTCGCGCGCTGACCCGTTCACTCATGCACCCCCTTTCTCCAATGGTCATCCATTGGCCATACCCACGTCTGGAGTCCAAAAAAAATTTTAAAAATCCAAAACAAAACACCTTAGATTCTAGAGCACTCCACAAAAAGTTCATCTAGAGTGCAAACTATAGATCCTGTCTCAGCCCCGTTCTCAGCTCGGTCTGGGACTGTCTCGTTTCAAAAATTTCATTTGTATCTAAATCATGGAACGTCGTGTCCAGCGGGTACCGCACTGGCTAACCAGTCTGACAACGGCCGGATGGACAGACCGTTTCACGCTTCTAACAAAACTCCAATGAGAGACGATTACAAAAAAGTATTCAACCTTAGAGAGGAGAAGACAATATTAGAAAGGAGGGGTTTATCGTCGCCTCTCCGTATCTGGTTTAAAAAGTATCTTATCTAGCTTCTCCTATTTTCCCTCATCTTTTTTCTTTCTTGATTACACTAGTTTTCTTTTGGCTTTGATCTCTGGCTTGGGTTTCCGGTATTGTGTCACTTCTGCTGTTTCCCCCGCCTCTCGACTACTCTGCTCGCGTCTCGTCTATACAGCACAAATACTCACCACCTCTCCAATTGCTCTATATCTACACTTCTCCCTATATCACACATCTCGTCTCCAGACTCGTACACTCGTACACATTGCTACATACACTGCTATTCCTGCGACAGACGCATAGTCTCTATTGTTTATAGTAATTACTCTGTTATCAATGTAATTCGTTTGACTGTTAGTGATAGTGTTTGTGCGGAATAGTACTTGTTATTTTGTGGAGAATTTGCGTGGTGAGTAGATGCCGATTTTGAATCACCTGAGTGGGATGAACAAGTAGGTGAAAGATGGTAAAAAGAGGGAGGGTTGGAATGAGGAGAGAACAGAATGTGCAGGGAGGTAAAATGAACGGGGCAGGGGTAAGAGGGGGCACCTGGATGCTGTGGGGGGAGGGGGAAGGGGAGAGAGGGGNNNAAGGGGAGAGAGGAAGGGGGGGGGGGGGTTGGAAGAAGAGATATGGAGCAAATTTCAGGGCATTCCCTTACTGAATGAGGGAAAAAAGCATGTCTAACCACCTCCAACATCAGAATTTTTGTTTCTTTCTGTTCACACCCTTCGACAATTATTATCGCTCATACACTCACGTCCTCGTTTGTCCCAAATCCAAACTCCGAAGTGCATGCCGCAAGCCGGCCAATCACGACGCGTTATATTTATGCATAATCTCTCTTCTAATTCCATCCTCTATGCGGCTACTTCTCCCCT
>QLPG01014215.1:754-25701 GCA_003314385.1 Gomphus sp. MG54 | reverse complement strand
TTTTTTATTAGTTTACTGCTGAGTATATAGGGTATAAAAGTATAAGGGATCTCCAACAAAAGTATTGAGTCTCGGTCGGGGACGGACTCGGAGGTGGTGTCTCGGTCGCGACGGGATTGGAAGCGGAAAGTGGACTCTGGGTCGGACTTGTCGGGAACGGAGATTACGGAAAACAATCCTTCATCCTTTCGGTCGGAAAGGTCTCAGAATAAGGAGGGGTGGTTGTGGGGGTTGTTGAAGGTATGGGCTATAACACTACTAGTGAGCCCTTCTCTGTCAGGGGACGACCCTCTCCGAGTCCTGATGACAAGTCCGAGGTCCTATCTCGGACTCCACCGAAACTCCGAGGATGAGAGACCAGAGTCCGAAAGACCACTGATGTCAGAGGATGACCTCCTCTGAGTCCTGGTCTAAGTCTGAAGCCCTATCTCGGACTCTCTCCAACTCCGAGGCCCTATCTCGGACTCTCCCCAACTCCGAGGTCCTATCTCGGACCCCCCCCTCCGAGTCCTGATGACAAGTCCAAGGCCCTATCTCAGACTCTCCCCAACTCCGAGGTCCTATCTTGGACTCCCTCCAACTCCGAGGCCAGGAGACCTAGGTCCGAGGGACCACCGAGCAGGAGATAGGAATGATCTTAGCATGATGACTGGAACCGGGAATAGGCGCCTGTGTTGATTTAGAAGCTAGTGCACAGACTACTTACATAAAGGGTATAAAAGAGGTTCACCAGCAGCGGAATCCTTAGACTTTCCTCTTCGGATTTCCCCTGCTTAGGTGAGAACCCTACATGTACTTAGGTAGTAGCTATAATTGAACTTCGGATTTCCCCTGCTTAGATCTGAGAAGCCTGTGGGTAGGCTCTGGGTTCGAGTCCCATAGTCAGGCCTAGGAGGACGTCCAGGGCTGGGTGGTGTCCCACTGGTTCCAGCCTCCAGCAGTCAAGATCAGTTCCGAAAGAGGGTTGCCCTTACATTCTCTCTATATATTTTCTATATATAAGTAGTATGTACTCACTTATGACTCTATACTTATTTAGGGTTACCTAAGCAAAATTTGTAGTACTTAGTCCAAGGTCCTGGTAACTGGCTCTGAACTATACTTATCCTATACTAAGCTATTCTTGTCTTTAGTCAAGCCAGTCTCTCTTTGGATTCCTCTTTATGCCTCTAGACTCTTGCTTGTAGCTTTAGAGTTGTGCCAAGTTAGATGTATTGGTTTGGAGTTGAATTGGAGTTTGAATGGGTTGTCCTCTGACAATTTCAAATATATATCTCTAAAACTGTTCTTATCTAATCAGAGACTAGTGACTCATATCTTCTGTATTATCATGTGTTATTTCTAAATTTAAATGACAGGTATAAATAAATAGAAACTTTAGACTAGTTTTTGACAGGAAATTAAGGGTCTAAATGTTTTATCAAGGTATCAGATGAAACATGCACCAAACTGGAAGATAAGGCAAAGGAGTGCCACTTAATAAAATTTGAAGGAGACTCGATCTATATTGTGGTTGACAAGGATAAGAAGAAGCTAAGATTATGGAATGTATTTTTTTCTGAAGGAACCTACCATAGGAGTCACATAGGAGATCAAGGTGACTGGGGGTTGGTGTTATGACCCATGCAGCCAAACAAACCCACATTGAACACCACAACCACCCGCACCCCTTCCTTGTTTTATGACCGGCAAAGATAGTACAAGGATAGTCGCATGTATATAATCTTCCAGTCGACTAGACTGTTCGCTAGTACAAATATCGATTTAGTCTCCCACCAGTTTCCAATTCATTTCCGGTAAACCCCTGCCTCCTTTCCGAAATTAGGGACAGACGATCAAGGAGGGCGCAATACATAAGTTAAAGCCAAGTCCCTTCGACCTCGAACACCTCAGTGACCAGATTGAACCATTCCATGACCTACCCTAAGTTCCCGGCGCCTCCGTCCCCGCCCATAGTCCATCCGATTCCCGTCTTCGGTCCTCGGCCCCATTACGGACCTTCACGCTAACCCGGATAGCTCCCTCAGAAGTACTATCTAAGTGCTGGACACGCGGACTTAACAGTATATTCGTACTCACACTCCTGATCGTCATTAAGCATGAGACCCAGCACACGTCCACAAGCCATGCAGACAATCACTCAGGCATCTGCCCGCCGCGCATCCATCCCCCGCGGACTGCCCGTCCCCAGACCGCCCGTCCCCGGACCACCCGTCCCCGGATCAAGTTTCCAGATGCCTCAGATCCCAGCTCACCCCCCAGAGCCCTCCCCCGACTCCGGACTCTCGGACGCAGACCAACACCTGCATTCGAACTTGACCAACCCATTCCTCGTGAACCAACCTCTGGCGATTCAACATTCACTGCCATCAGAGATACCGTCCAGCTCAGGACCATCCACAGCAGCGCCGACAGACTCATCAGTGCCCCTCTACGTACCCCCGCCCACTGCACCACCCCCCGTCATCCAACACCATGTCGCACCACCCACCACAGCACTGCCACCTCCTGTACAACCGGGAGGGGCCCCCACCTTAGGACCCATCGTTGTGCCCGATCTCACTCAGGCCCTCGTCATGCTGGCAAGTAACTTGGCCAGCCCCAGAAGATCAGCTCCCCGCGCCACCAAGTTTCGGGATCCGGATACCTTTGACAGATCCAATTTCAGAAAATTACAAGCCTTTCTTGTGCAATGTAAACTGAACTTCCGTGACCGCCCTGATGCCCTCGACACCGAAAGCACCAAGATAACCTACGTGCTAGCGTACCTGACCGGTACCGCCCTGGACTGGTTCGAACCAGCCCTCTCCTCCCCCGATGAGCCAGACTGGCTCCATGACCATGAGGAGTTCGTGAACGAACTCAAAACCAACTTCGGCCCCCACGACCCAGAAGGAGAAGCTGAAGCAGACCTCGAGACCCTCCGTATGCGCAATAGTCAGCGCATCAAGAAATATGTACTCGAATTCAATCGACTAGCCACCCATGCCCACTGGGGCAACGCCACACTTCGTCGCCAATTCTACTACGGACTCCCTGGCAGAATCAAGGACGGGGTCCCTAGGATTAGAAAATCCCATTCCTTGCTCCAACTACGTCTCCTGTCCCAACCCATCGACACCTGCTACTGGGAGCAATGATCGGGAATTGCCAGAGAACCCCCCTCTACCCAGAACTTCGACTGCCTCTACAACAAAGGAAGGACCCCTGTGACCATGTATTCGGCCCCTAACACGGGCAATGAGACGGCCAATGTAGGCCAACCCGCGACCCCATCCAGTGGCAGCAGGACTACCACGGATCTTTCGTCCAGATTAGGGAAAGACGGAAAACTTATGCCACAAGAACGGCAAAGCCGCTTCGAACAAAACCCCTGCCTCTTCTGCGGCAGACCGGGCCACCCAGCCAAAGATTGCCCAAGATCCACCACCACGGTCACCAAGGGGTGAGCAGCCTCCATGACAGAAGAGGTTGAAGAAGAGTCTGAGACATCAGACACTTCGGAAACCAAGGAATAAGAAGTTAGGCCCCCGACTCCGGCACCAGTTGTTCGTGTTGAACACCAACTATGCCTATGGACGAAAACAAAACAATGCATCCAGCCTCTCAGGATTATGACCTCCCGTGACCATCGTCGAAAAAGATTTCAACCCCTAGGTGGAAACACTCCAACCATCCAACCCTCCCGAACACCCGTGACCATCCGTCGATAAGTTTCGACCGTGACCCTCTGAATATTCGTCAGATTTTAGCTACTGGACATCACACGCTCACCCACCACGATCCAACGATCAATAGGGTATTGAGTACTACTTTGTTTAGCCTATGTCCGAACTGATTCTTGGCAATATGGAGCCAGCAGTCTTCACTCAGCGCTCAATACGACCCTCCAAAAACTCCGCTCAGGAAGAACCCTGACTCTCGCAGAATTCCATACCATCCCTTAGACTAATGGTACCAAGTAGATTTTCTCACCTAGACCCCCTTATTGTTAGAATGTTAATACGAGCAACTATTCAACAATTTCAACCGAGACTCGAGCCTTGCAGGATATTCCCTGAATCCCGACGACACTACCTCCCTCCAGGTGACAATCTGAAGGAATGAACAACGACCCCCACGACACCATGACTACTATGACACCAGCCATGAGAATCTGACGACCATAGGACACCCACTCAAAAAAAAAAAAAGAGAAGAAGGGGGGAGAGAGAGAAAAGGAACAGGGAAACATCTGAGAAAACGACGATCATTCAAGGATCCTTACATCACCCAGAAGACACCACCAAACCGTAAAAAATTCATGACACCGATCATACAAACAACTAATCAACACATTCGTTTGAATCACCTGAACCCTCCACGGCCTGCACCGAACCCGAATGCCCATTGGAACCACCCGACCCATGACCTGAATGGATAAGCAACCATTCCACGTCCTCCAGAAAAGAAGAATCAAGCCCATGATCCACCCGCAGGAAGGACAATAACACGTCGGAAAAACTCCCCCACAACCTCTCCCCCTCTACGCCAGGCCCGGTGGCTGTCAGGTTGGACATACAACGTTGGTAGCACTCATAGTAGTCCAAGAGTTGGCGCAGGTCCTCCCGGTACTTGTCCACACAGAATAGATACACGGCAATACATACAAGTACCTCCAGACCATTATTTCCTGCCCCTGACTCACCAGAGGCTTCGCCCGGCCCCGAATCCCGACAAGGAACAGCCACAGATGATGATGACCTCTTATAATGGCTCACTACAGAAATCAGGAAGAGAGAGAAATTCCGACAACACCACTCACCGTAAAGATCATGGACCCTAATGGTACGGGCACGGAGAAGGGCCAAATCCTTCTCAAGGGTGTACAACAGACACTCCCCACTCGCCTCCAAACCATAAAAAAGGACACGAAGAAGGTCTCCGAGACTCTCCGAAGTTTGCAGATCTGTGCTCTCCATCGAGGGAAAGACCTCCCCAATTCTGCAAACACCCCCTTTTTATAGGCAGACGTACCACCAGCGCTTATCGATCAGAAAATCCCAGGAAACCATTAGAAAACCCCCGCAGTAATGTCCACCTTAATTACCGCCCCAATTAAAAGCTTAGGACCTCGAGGGCTCAGTCCTAGTGGAGGGATACTGTTATGACCCATGCAGCCAAACAAACCCACATTGAACACCACAACCACCTGCACCCCTTCCGGGACCTTTCCGATCGACCAAAGCCTGAATAACCAATTTCTGGATGTCCAACATACATTCCAAGGTTCCGCGATTCCAAACCTCCGAAGACCCCAAAGTCAAGGTTCCGTCACCTTGATAACCAACGCGCAGGACCATCGTGTACCTCACTCCCTTGTTCTCTCTTTATAATTGACCCCTTGTACTCCCTTTCTCCTTGTTTTATGACCGGCAAAGATAGTACAAGGATAGTCACATGTATATAATCTTCCAGTCGACTAGACTGTTCGCTAGTACGAATATCGATTTAGTCTCCCACGAGTTTCCAATTCATTTCTGGTAAACCCCCACCTCCTTTCCGAAATTAGGGACAGACAATTGAGGAGGGCACAACACATAAGTTGAAGCCAAGTCCCTTCGACCTCGAACACCTCAGTGACTGGATTGAACCATTCCACGACCTACCCTAAGTTCCTGGCACCTCTGTCCCCGCCCATAGTCTGTCCGATTCCCGTCTTCGGTCCTCGGCCCCATTACGGACCTTCATGCTAACCCGGATAGCTCCCTCGGAAGTACTATCTAAGCGCCGGACATGCGGACTTAACAGTTGGTATTCCCAGAAACAAGTGTTATCAAGGAAAAGAAGGAATCTGTGAAAGAAGGAACTGCCGAAGAAGATCAAGGAGCTGATAAAGATAGAGCAAAAAATCAGAGGAAGTCTGGGGGACAGAGGCATTAAGGCCAGAGTGTATAAGGAATCAGGAGGATACTGACTGGATATTAATAACCAAGGTTTCTACTGAAAGCGGGTCAAAGAACATAAAATACAGCACTCACATAAACAAGCCCTGCATCTACCAGAGGGGAAGTCTTGGAGCAAAGCCATGGACTATGAGCTATCAAAACTTAGAGAGATGAACAATTGGAGAGAGATTGAGGAAAAGGACATACCTAATGGTACTGAGATCTTACCAGGAATGTGGGTCAATACTGTCAAAATCTCGAAGATGGAGGCCTAAGATTCCATTCAAAATGGGTGGTCAGGGGAGATCAGCAAACAACAAACATTTCCTTAAGTGACACATTGGCACATGTCTCATGAATATTATTGCTGTGAATACTACTTGCACTTGCGACCCTCCAGAACTTACATGTGTGTGCCTGAGATGTTGACTCAGCTTACCTTCATGGCACTATTGACCATGATATATATATATGATTGCCAGAAGGGTACCAGAAACCAGGAAAGGTTAGAAAGCTAAACAAGGCATTATATGGCCTACTATAAGTGGCCCATGTCTGGAGGGAAGAATTTGAGGAAAAACTACAATCACTGGGGTTTACTCCTTTGGGCAGTGATGCAGAGGTGTTTATAAGTGCTTCAAAGAACAAATTCATGGCAATTGACACTCATAACCCTAACCCTGGTGACTAGGAATATCTACCTTGGGACACTGAAGCTCTTGCAGTCAGAATACATCAATAGCCTCCTTGAGAATTTCAGTATGTCTGGCTCCAATCCTGTTGTGACCCCTGTTGACAAAGGCTCTCATCTTCAAGCAATTGACGAGGCACCTTATAACAATGTCAGAGAATACCAGGCTTTGACCAGATCTCTCACTTACATAGCAATGTGTATGCAACCTGATATTGCGTACATCACCCAGTACCTATTGCAGTCCAACAAGAGTCCTACCCAATGTGATTGGAATGCCAGCAAGAGAGTCTTGTGGTATCCAAGGGAACAGTAGAACATGGTGTCATGTATTGGCAAGAACCAAAGGCAGGAGTCATGGAACAAGACCATATGATACTGTGGGGTTACTGTGATGTGAACTATGCTGAGGACTTGCATGATTGAAAATTGACAAGAGGATACTCATTCATGCTTGTCAGAGGAGCTATTCTTAGTGGTACTAGAGAGGGTGGCACCAGGGGGTTGTTCTGAGAGATGAAGAATGGGTTAGATAGGGTTGAGCATGGACATAGGTTTGTGCTTGATACTCTGGATTCAGATGGTGGCTCCAGAAGGGGCACAGGGTTCTGAGGGTTATGGATGCTAGGTCCAGCAGTGGGTGGATCCTAGGGTACAGATGTGTGGAAAACAGAGGCCTTGGTGATTGTCTGTAGGGCTTCTATACATGCACTGCATCTCATTGACAATCAGGAGTGTGAGTTCAACTATACTGTTAAATCAACATGTCAGGCACTTATTAAAAATAAAATTCCAAAGGATTCTATAAATTCCTGAAAGGGTCCATGAAAGGGCAGGGTATTCCATGGTTGACAAAAGGTTGAAGTCAGAGGGTTGGATTGTTTAAGAGTAGAAGTAACTGATGGCAGATGATGAAGTGCCAGAGCTTATATTGGTGGTCAACTCACAATAAAGACTAGAATGACTGGTCATTGCAGGTGTTCACAGTTAAAGGGACTTGGCTTCAACTTATGTGTTGTGCCCTCTTCAATCATCTGTCCCTAATTTTGGAAAAGTGGAGAATGCAAGTGTAGACTCAAGTTGGAATTAAGTCAGAGGCTAAGTTAGAGCACAAGCTTGCAAAATTAAGTCAATATTTGAACTGGCAAACAGTCCATTCAACAGAGGATTTATATATATCCGTAGACTACCTTGTATTTTCTACTGTCTAGTCAAAGACAAGGTAAGAGGGAAATACATGGGGATGAATGGAAAATGAAAGAATGTTACTGAGAAACCCCAGAGACACCCACTACAGAAACATAGGATCTCAGGAGTATGGGATTATGAGATAACAGGACTGCAGGATTGTAGGACTGCAGGATTGTAGGACTGTAGGATTGCGGGACTACAGGATTGAGGGACTGCAGGATTGAAGGACTATGGGATTGCAGGATAGTAGATGGGTGGGAAGAAGATTGGTGTCTTAATGGCATGGCTAGGAAATTATCAGAGAAGGGCAGGATGGCAGTGTGGTTATAGTTATGTAGATCAATCTAGGGCATGGACCATAACAGTATGGCTACAAAGAGAATTCTTAGAAAAACAAGAACAACATCCAAGCTCCCAACCTTATCACTAACTTCTATCACCTGCACTGCAGTGCCTCCCACTGAATATGTTCTATGGTGACATCCACCTTCAGATCTCACACACTGGTTCTATCTATTAGAATCCATGCATTGGTGATGCCACATTCTAAAGGGGCATAATGTCAGGAGAACCCTTGAGAATAAGCCCTGAGAAAAACCATACCCACTGAGGGCCATACTCACCAACCAATATTTGTTTGGCATATGCCTGACCACTGCAACTGAGATAGATGCCAAATAAGTATTGTAGCTGGCAGCCACTATCAGTAGGCATTACCTGTGACTATTGCCTACATCTTCAGCAGTTACCAGCAATCCTGGCATCCAGGTTCTACATCCAACTGGCATGGGAAGTGATGCCCAATACAAGCAGAGCACCATGATGACAATAAATACAGTGAGTCAAAAAACTGCCCCAATGTTTGTGCATTGTAGAAAGATTGATCTTTTGTGAAGGAATGACATTAAAAGAATTTTCACATGATATACTAGAACATGTTGGCTATCTACCAACTTAAGAAATCATGTGAGTCCAATCAAAACTCATTGCTCAATAAATGAAACAAAATAATCACTCATTGGGGCAGTTTTTTGACCCTCTATTATTTTCTCTGATTTTCAATATTACACACCAATATAAGGTAGGAGTAGGTCATGTGAATCATCAACATGTCATGTGACCTTATTTGCATCAATTTGGCATGTTGAACTTTGTTCATTCATCTCCTTGACTCCTTACCACCACTATAAAATCTATCTCTGCTGAAAAGGATTCTTCTGTTGTTTCTCTCCTCAATGAGGGGTATTCCCATTGTCAAATTCAAGCTATGACTGGCCTGGGGAAGGGTACTATTGGTAGGATCAGTAGGGAGGTAGAGGGGGATAAGGAAAATCATCCTGGTGGCTATCCTTCCAAGCTGTCCCCTTAAGATAAACTGTCAATTATCTGTCAAATCAGCTCTGAAGCTTGAAAATGCTGTCCAAGCTACCCAATTCATAATTCCATCATATCTACCTCTGTCACTCCTCAGACTGTTAGGAATGTGTTGAAGGAAGCTGGCCATCTAATATCCAAACAGTATATAAGGAGGGTAAAAAGTTGGTATCCTCTCACTATGTCAGGAGCCGGATTCTGACGGACTTTGGGACTGCCGAACGGTGTTGTCGAAAGGGTCGGGCGGACTATGGCCAAGTCCTGCAGGCCAAGAGTAGTGGCGTTGGCTTCAACGTACTCGTGCGTTGCGCCCTACTTGCCGTGCGTGCCACTGTATTTGCAACAGACAGATACTCAGGAGGATGCTTGAAGATGCCGGCCTGAGTCGAGGACTTAACAGAGAGGAAGAAGGTAGAAGGGCCTAAGCCTAGTCGATACCCAGAATGAGGAAGTATGTACATGCATGTCCTACTTATATAGGTTAAGAAGCGACATGTGGAATAAGGAATGTGGGACAACAAGGTATGCAGAGCAATGTGGTTGTTGTCCACAACGAACAAAATTAGAACAAGGAATGTAAAACGGGGATAGAACAATAAAAGACAGTATAATAGGATCGTGACTCGGAAGGGGACAATAAGGAGTGGCCGGATATAAAACAATGGGTCGCGTCCGAGGATAATACAAGGACGGGGAGTCCCGAAGTGAAACGGACCGAGGAGTACGGATGGCGAATGTGCCGAGCCGGGATCGGCGCACCAAGTGTTATGCAGGCAACGCGGGCACTTGGTCGTGGATGTAGAGTAATTGCTCGGTCGGCATTGCCGGCGGATGGGTCTTGGTACGTGGACTTGACACACTATTACTTAACCATCTAATCACATTAACACCACTGTCTAAATACTACTTCACCAGTCTTAAGGCATTTAAGTAAGAGTCTAGTAGTTACTCTTTGATCACCACTATTTTTCTTTTATTTCTAACTCTGAGTTGTACAGTTACTTATCCACCATTTGCTTGCTCCAACCTCTTGTCTTGACTTGGTGGTCATTATCACCCATTTGCAAACTTCTGAAACTACTCAGTGACTTGGGATTCTGCTCCAAAGGTGAGTGCACTGGTATAACTCTTTGTTAACCTACCTGTGTTTGTATCTGCTTTCATACTCTGGATGGTGCATTATTCTTGCATCATGTGGTCGTCCCTTTTATTAGGGACCCACTGAACTGTTGAGCCTCCCATATTGGGCTTATGATTTATGAGAGAAATTGTTCTTTCAATTTCTCTCACTCATTCAATAAAATAAATGTATGTGGCTTATAGTTTATCTGAATTTGTGTCATCATGTTGTGGATACCACTTCTATTGGGCCTGTTGCAATTACATGCAGCACTTTAAGCCACTTCTGGTTTATCCTTGTAGTTCCACAACTCTGAGCTGATTGACCCTGTACATTTGACTTTATCACAGCTGCAATTCTGCCCTCCGAAAAAAATACACAAAAGTGTCAATAAACTTGGTGTTTGAGTTTTTGAATGAAATTATGGGCATGGGAAAGGTCCCATACAATTGTTAATTCCAATTAGAGAATCATCAAAGAAAAATGTGCACACTTACATAGTTCAAATAGACATTATCTGGAGAGACGTAAATATTGGTTTTTAAATGGGGGATGTTTTGATATTCAAGGCAGGAAAACATGTTTGTACATTCAAAGGTCGAGATACATCTAGCCACTGCTTCTTTAGACATCAGGCAAAATTCCATGTTTCTAGCATTGTTCCCATAGAAAGGGAGTCAATCAGAGTGGCATAATGACTAACAATACCATTGACATCTGAAAGTAAAGATTCAGTGGCCTGTTCAGTACTTATACCTACTGCTAAGGTAGAAGACAAATGGTTTCCGCTACATCACGTGCCTGTGACATTGTCACAGTCACAGCGCAAAAAATTTTCATTGTCCAAAAGAAATTTTGAAAAAAAATTGTATTCTGCTATAGAAGATGGCAATTTTTTTGGAAAAAATGATTGTATTACACTATACAATATGAGCCTTGTCCAACTCAGCTAGAATAGTATCTGGCATATTGCCAGATCCTTGTGCAAAATGGTGGATATGACACTTGAGTCACGTGACCTTAGTAGAATCAATATGTCATCTACCTCATCTGTGGGAATGTCTTTCTATATATGGAATGTTTCCTCATATGGGTGCTTATGTCAGTGCAAAAATTTTGTGACCAAAAATTTTTTTACAGTGTCAGACTGTTAAAAATTGTGATTATGAATTTTGGGAAGATGTTTGAAAGTTTGGATATACTACATTTGCAATAGTGATTTTTTTCAAAAAGTAAAACCAAGACCATGTACATATAGTTCTATGCCATTGATCTGTGGTCTCAGAATAATTTTTTTGTCAATGTTGCCAGATCCTTGTGCAAAATGGTGGAATGTGACATTTGAGTCATGTGACTATAGCAGAAACCGTTTGTCTTCTACCTTAATAATAAAAATCCTATGTGTGAAACAGTACTATATGCTACTCACCTGATAGAACAGGGTCAGAAGGAGTAAGGTACTCATAATGAGATAATGAGAACCCATGTGGGAAATATTAGGAAATTGCGGTGTGTCTTACTTTATAAAGGGAACAAACACGATCTCAAAAGCCTCACAAATGCATATGTTTCATTCTCTCTCAGCTACTCATTGGAAGTTAATACAACTTTGCAGTGTCTTTACATGGGCAACCAACTGAAATCCTTAACAGCGGATCTGATCTCCCATGAATGTCTCACTATAAAGCATTCCACCATCGGCCCAGACCATGTCCAGATTTTACCAGGCCAAGGTTCCATTCATGCTGGCGTGATCCAGCCCTTTAGGACAGGTAAAATCCAGACACGGCCGAGCTGCAAGCAGAAGCGAAGCGACATCAGAAGAATTCAGATCCTAAGGATTTCAGATCATTGCGCTGATGTAAAGGTTTAAACTCATCTTCTATCCATGTGCTTCTTACAACCAGTCAAGCCTTTCAGTCACCATTCGATCCTTTCCCACCGGAGAGTCTGTGTAGGAAACTTGAGGGGGTCAGTGGCCGTCCGCATCTATAAGAGACATGCAGACATAGCTTTTGAAAATGGAAGCAGACGGCCAAGGAGCCCCCCCATAGTGACAAAGTGGAGATGCAGCAGGAACGGTAGGAAAGTGCCACAGACCAAACGTTATTCACGCTTCCTCATCTGATGGCCTGTGTGCGAAAGGTGAGGAAACCAGTCAGCGTCAGATAAAAAACGGGTAAGAGAATTAACTTTCAATAATCGAAGCAGACCGTCGGAGGGTGGAATCAAAGGGGGGACACCACCTGATTGGGTTTCGACTTTCGCGCTTGCCCGTGCTACAGCCCGTGTATAAAATATAAGCGATGATACGGGCAAGACTGGACTTTCAAAGACCGACGCAGAACGTCGACAAGTCCGGTGGTGAAGAGGTGAAGATAAAGCTGGAAAGTTTGGTGAGAAGATAAGTCATCGTCACACAATGAATACGTGCAAGAATTGACATAAAAAAAACCTAAATCAAAAGATGAAACCAGTGGACGATGGATCGGCCGGTGACGAAGAGAGCGAGCGTAAAGAGAACCTGTGGGAAATAGTAGGAGGTCAATGACCGTTGGCTGGAATACATCGACTATTGATCGACTCAACTAAGATATCGGGGAACGTTTAGTACACGTCAAGCTGGTGGCAGAGGGCAGTAAGGAGTTCGGCTGGAGGCGTGAGGGTTAACACAGCGGTTCTGCGCCAAGATAAAGAGAAAACATAGGAGTGTTTCACTGGATTGGACGAGGCAGGACGAAAAAAAGAACCTAGCAGACAAAAAGAAATCAAATGGCTCGACGAAGATGTTGGATAACGTTAAACACTTGGGCGCGAATAATGTTGGTGGCCGTGGGCAGTGATGAGTGGAAGCAACGTAGCTACAAGCCAGAGCGGGCGTGTCAGTATCAGAAGTGCTGCAAAAAATATAGCGAAAACGTATCTTGGTGGGTTAGGTAAGAACAAATAGACTAGTGAGAAACAGGAATGAATTTGTCAGGGACCGCACGACGATGTTAAGGGATGAGCAACACACTTGAGGGGGAGGGGAGAGCTTGTAACAAGAATATCGAGCCGTCATGGCTGAAGTAGTCAGTTGCTGGACCAACATGGAAAAAGGCCTTCAATTAACCTGAATGCAAGCACGGCAATCAAAAGGCTGCTAGCAATTGCAAATAATCAGTAGGGATCGTTGAGGAAAGCAAGGGCACCATGTCAAGTGTGTGATCGCAAGAAGGATGGACGGCCCCGCCAGTTGAATGGTCGAGCGAAGCAGGAAAGAGAACCCTAGACAAGCGGCTGTTGCGCATCGCTCTCCCGCGATGACACGGCGACGCTAGCCAGGCTCAAGTGATCCCAGTGGATGGTGATGACATCGCACCAATGAGTAAATCGAAGCGCGCAACCTTTCGTCGAACCCCAAGAAGAGTATCAAGCAGATGGAATCAAGTCTGTTCACAGCTTAGACTGAGAGGATGACGAGTCTTAATACCAAAAGGTGGTGAGCCGATCATAAAGAGAGGTGATTTGTACACTTACAGAGTAAGGACGAATAAAGAGCCTAGCATGCAAATCGCATCCCTCCAAGAACCAATGTGGCCACGAGCTTGGAGAAGACATGAACCGAGATCCGCGAAGCCTAAGCCAGCTGAGCAGACGAAAACGAACGAAAAGATATAAAAAAACGCCTTATAGAAGAACGGATTTGTGAGTGGATGGACCGAAATTTAAAAGAACCTCCGAATCACGTGGGGATAAACAAGGGTGACGATGAGGCCGGTGTCAAGGATTGAAAACAAAGGTTGAAGCGAAAGAGAAAGCAAAAGATGAAGGGAGAAGAACAAAGGCGCAGTCCGGGAGAGAATATGACAGACTAAAAGTACAGGCTATCTGAAAAAGCTCAGTCTTAAACAAGGAGGAATGAACAACGAGTGCTGCAGATGATTTGTGAGAAGAGTAAGAAGGGACAAGACTGTGAAACTTACCGCGCGAGCATTCTTCACGCACGTCTTACAACCCCCCACAAACGCCGTCCACACCGCATACCGCATATTGTAAAGTGATGAGTGGAAGCAACGTAGCTCGGCCAAGAAGCCGCGGCTGTGTCAAGATCAGAAGTGCTGCAAGAAAAGATAGAGAAAACCCATGGATGTCTTGGTGGCAAGAACGAATCAACTGGTGAGAAATAGTGTGTCAACGACCGCACGATGGTGTTAAAGAACGGCCAACACATTTGAGGGAGAACGAGGTTTGTGGCAAGAACATAGAGCTGTCTCTGGTAAAGTAGTCAGTCAGTGGGTGAATTAATATGGAAAAGAGCTTTCAACTGACCTGAGCGCAAGTAAGTCGATCGAAAAGCTGCTGATAATAAGTAGAGAAATATCGTTGAAAAAAGAAAGGGCACCGGGTAAGTGTTGATTGACAAGAAGGGTAGACGACTCGACCAGTTAAATGATTGAGTGATGCGGGAGGGAAACCTATAGACGGGAGGCTGGTTTCTCAGCACTCTCCCGCAATGGCCAAGCTAAGCCAGAGCTATGAAGAGGAGGCCAGAAGCAAAAGGGTAGACGACTCGACCATTTAAATGATCGAGTGATGCCGGAGGAAAAACTATAGACGGGCGGCTGGTTTCCCAGCACTCTCCCGCGGTGGCAGAGCTAAGGCAGAGCTATGAAGAAGAGGCCACAAGCAAAAGGGTAGACGACTCGACCAGTTAAATGATCAAGTGATGCCGAAGGGAAACTATAGACGGGCGGCTGGTTGCGCAGCACTCTCCCGCGATGGCAAAGCTAAGGGAGAGTTGTGCAGAGAAGCAAGAGGGTAGACGACTCGACCAGTTAAATGATCGAGTGATGCCGAAGGAAACTATAGACGGGCGGCTGGTTTCCCAGCACTCTCCCGCAATGACAAAGCTAACAGAGAAGCAAAAGGGTAGACGACTTGGACCAGTTAAATGATCAAGTGATGCCGAAGGAAACTATAGACGGGCGGCTGGTTGCGCAGCACTCTCCCGCGATGGCAAAGCTAAGCCAGAGCTGTGCAGAGAAGCAAAAGGGTAGACGACCCGACCGGTTAAATGATCGAGTGATTCCGAAGTTTCCCTTCGGCATCACTCGATCATTTAACCGGTCGAGTCGTCTATGGGATGACATTGCGCCGATGACTAATCCGAGCTGACAGAGCAACCAAGACCAAATGCACCAGGACGAAGCGCACAAGATTTCTATATCCAGCAGAAGAATCCAGTCTGTTGCGGGCTCAGGCTGAGATCAGGTCGAATACTAATACCAAAAGGTGTTGAGCGGAACATAAGAGAAGTCATTTGTGAACTTACCGAAGGACGAATAAAGAGCCTAAAGTGCGAATCGCATCCCTCCGAGAATCAATGTGGTCACGAATTTGGAAAAGACATGAACAGAGATCCGCGCAGACAGTGCCAGCTGGGCATACGATAACGAATGAAACGATGAAAAAGAACGCCTCCTGAAAGAACGGGGTTGTGAGTGGATGGACTTAGACGTAAAATAACCTGAAATTCACGTGGGAAAAAAATAGCTGAGGATAAGGAAGGCCGGTGTCAAGGATTGAAAATAAAGGCTGAAGCGACAGAGAAGATCAAACATGAAGGGAGGAGAACCAGGGCGCAGTCCAGGGTAGAATACGACAGACTAAGAGTCCAAGCTATCTTAAGGAGCTCAGACTTACACAAGGAGGAATGAACGACTAAAGCAGATGAATTGTGAACGGAATAAGAAGGGAGGAAGGGAGAAGACCGTCAAACTTACCGCGCGAGCATGAGAACCAGGGCCTAGTATTCGAATCTCTCGCCACCAGCTTATAACAGACGTGGCTAGAGACGCGTAAGACCAATGCCACCCGAAAAAAAGGGGGGGAAAGAAAAGTCAAAAAACAGAAGAAGAAATGCCTCCTAGAGGAATGTTGCTATCAATAAATCGAGCGAGGCATTGGAAACTTTCGACTCACGTGGGCATAAGCAAGGGCGACTATCAAGACGGTGACGAGAGTGAAGTAAACAAGGTACTACGACGATAATAACTATGACAGCTGAAGAGGTACAATGAGAGGCAGAGGGTAGCTAGTGAAGAGCCAGCGAAGAGAACGCGCCCAAGAACAAGAAGACCGTAAAGAGAACGACAAGACAACAATGTGGTTAGCAGGCGGTGGATAGGGGCGGGGCAAGATGGGGTTGTGGTGGATGGGGAAAGAGGAAGGAGGAAGGCAGTCAGGATCTTATAGCGATTTGACAGGCCATGCGGCTGGGTAGTAACAGCCCTCTGGCACCACCTCTCGGGGGTACAGACCAATTTCTCTCATTCATTCAATACAGTAGATGCACGCGGTTCATTTCAATTTGTGACACCTTTACGTGTATGCCACCTCCAGATTGTGCTTACTCATTCACGGGAACAAGGTTCATATTTCCAGTTCCGCAACTTTGAGTTTATCCCTGCTTCCCTTTTGGGACAGCTCTTCCCACAACAATACACAACAAATGCCAGCCAATTCCGTTTCAGTGGGGTGCGGTACAAGGTACCAAACAAACACAATACATCGTGACGCGCAAATACTCAATAATCAGAAAGGGAGACAAGCCTCCGCCCCCACTTTAAGTATACACGTGATTTAAATTCGCCTCGTGTTTTCACCCGAGAAGCCGCGCAGTGTACATATGGCCTCGTGCCTTCAATCGATGTTGGTTTTTATCATTTGAGGCTGATTAGTTTTTTGGCTTATGCTCAACACTTGATTAGCGGTGTCACACTGCCCCTTCTTGCATAGTTTAGCTCCGACTCTCACGGTGCGCATTTCCGTCCCCACGCTCCCACATGATCACGCAGGATCGAGATGTAACCTCTTGTCCCGCGATAGTACCAAATTTCCTGCCGGCCTTTTATAATACGCCTGGAGTAATACTCTCAAATCATCCATTCCTCAAGCTCAATTCGGCACTGGAGGGCGATGGAGGGCTTGGGGTGGCACGAAACGAAAAATTAAACTCAAAATTCATATGAAGACCTGGCACCGATCATGAGCCAGGCTTTTATATTCTATTTTATATGCTTTTATCACAGAAAGATTGTTAGGTTTGAGGTACTACAGATCAGACTGTTGAACCAGCATCTAGAAATCCCGTATTGTATCACTCGATCACCACAACCCTTGTGCTACTAGTGTTGAATACCAAGTTTTGAGGTCTGAGATAGGCATATGGATGTATTTTCTTTTCCTCTTGCCTCTTGCTGCAGGCAAGCTCTCGCATCCCGACAAAATGCAAGCAAGCGCTTCTACCTATGCCAAGACCCCTTTTTTGTCTGTCTCGTTGGTTGCTTTCAGAATGTTTACCTCTGAATTTGTTTGCAGTTGAAGGGTAAGTCTCGCAATGATATTTGCCTTCCAGTGAAGATCATTCTGCTAACATTTTCCCCATAGGTTCTCTGTGTGGTTACTGTCCTTCTTCCGATGCCAGTTTTATCGACTAAGCTTTCGTTGGCCTCCTTTTCGGGTCCAAATATTAACTTCTAGTAGCACCATCATCCCACTCTAGTTTGCCGTCTTCTGCGTTGAAAAAATGAGGAGAACAGATGCGTATATTGGGCTACAAAAGAGTAAAAACAATAAATAGGGAGAAACACAAGATACATGAGCGGAAGAAGCAGAGCCTAAAGAGAGTGAAGCGGATAATGAGAAAACCGGATGAAAAATATAGATTTGTATGTACACTGTAAAGTAGGTAAACAGACATTAGTTACTGAGCAGAAGAGACACACAATCAGTGAACCATCGGGATGTTACAGAAACCTGGAAAATATGAGATATGGATGTAGGAGTAAAGGTACTGAACCAAGCATGGGACGGCAAGAGGGATATAAACCAACTATATATTCACCTCCTGAGACTGTCTTGCCCTATCAGAATGTCCCATGATGTATTCATCAGAAGCATTATTTCAGGAGAGATACTAACAGAAAATAACAAATTTAAGGTATCCACCCTTTTCTTGATTTATCAATCCCTGGTATATGCATTCATGATAATGTGTTTGAGCATGGCAATCATCTTGTTGTCCTCAAGTAGTTCTATTCCTTTTTTTGTGTTCATTTTAGCTAAAGACTATTATTTTATAAGGTAGAAGACAAACAGTTTCTGCTATGGTCATGTGACTCAAATGTCACATTCCACCATTTTGCACAAGGATCTGGCAACATCAACAAAAAATTATTCTGAGACCACAGATCAATGGCATAGAACTATACGTACATGGTCTTGGTTTTACTTTTTGAAAGCAAATCGCCAAAGATGTCATTCATGAATCGTTGGAAGGCTGCTGGGGTGTTTTCAGAGACCAAAGGGCATTACAAGCCACTCAAAGGATCCATAGCAGGTCCTGAAGGCTGTTTTCCATTCGTCTCCTTCTGTGATTCAAATGAGGTGATAGGCATGCCGGAGGTCGATCTTTGTATAGATGTGAGCTTTCTTGGGAGCATCTAAAAGGTCAGAGATTAGCGGGAGCAGGTAGCAGTCTTTCTTTGTGTTCCTGTTGAGACCACGAAAGTCTACACAAAGTCATAAGGAACTGTCCTTTTTTCATACAAATGGTACAGGTGCTCCATGCGAAGAGCGAGATGGGCGGATGTAGCCCATATTGAGATGTTCATTGAGGAATTCACAGAGTGATTGAAGCTCAGAAACCAAGAGTGAATAGATGGGGCCAAGCAGGGGTGAGGTCCTTTCCTTGAGGTTGATCTTGAGGTTATAAGACCTATGCAGGTGTGTTGCCTTGAACTTTGCTGAACACATCAGCAAAATTGTGGTAGTGTTCCAGGACATTTTGCTTGATGCTATCCAGGGTTTTGGAGGATTCAACCATTGTTGTTCTGTGAACAAATTTGTTGAGGTCAGCGAGGTCTAGTTGGAATTCCTGGAATCCTTCTAGTTTGCAGGTGTGTACAAATGTGTCAGCATTGACTAGTGATATCTGAGGAGCTGTCAACTTTGGAGATAGCAAGGTGCTACAAGCTGAAGTAGCCAGAGGAGTTGGCATGAGGGCTGGTTCCAAGGTCTTGAAGGTAATACTGCTCAATACCCAGTCAATTGATGGATTTGTGGCAGGTGAGCCAGTTGAAGCCAAGTACCACAGAGCAACTGCCGTCCAACAAAGTTACATAGAAGGTAGCTGTCTGAATTTCTCCAGTCAGAAAATGAATAGGCAATGTAGTAGCCTGTGTAAGGGTTGTGTTAGTGGACCCATCAAATAGTTTTAGTGGAATCAGAGGTATAGAACTAGTAGGTAATGAATATTTTTGTACTACTTGTGATTCTATGAAGCAGTCAGAAGAACTGCAATCAACAAGCATGACTAATGGAATTTCAGGCATATGTAAACAGGTCAAATTAAGTACTAAGGAATCTTTTAAGGGAGTGGAAATGGCATTCAAGAAAGGTACGTGAGTGAGGCCACTGCAATCCTCAGTTTTTACAGTACCAAGGTTGCTCTCTATTTTTTTGATTCTGTGGCCAGGGTTTCTTTGGCCTCGGTCTCAGTGCCTGCTTTAGTGGCATGAGCTTTTGTGTTTGAGGAGTTGCCTGCTCTCAAAATAGCTTTCAGGCAGTCTTTGACCATGTGGCCTTTTGAGGTGCACAAGAGACAGAGACCTTGATCAATGCATCTCTGGCATTCCTCTGGCAGAAGTTTGCCATCTTTCCTGAGCTTTGATGAAAGCTCAGGCTGATTGGCAGAGCTCGAAGACTTCAAGTTACTGCTGTTGTTGTTGTTCCCTTTTAGGCTCCATCGATTGTTGGAGTCATCAGAGGACTGGTTGTTGGACTAATTGGAGGTCTGCCAGTTGGACATAGTTGAAGTTGAACCTCGGTTTGGATTTGCGAGGCTTTCATACTCCTTGCATTCCCAGTATCTACTGTCAATTTCCAACATGAACTGTCGAAGCTTGGCAAGGGATTTGAAATGCAGGAAATGCAGGAGGCTGTCCTTGATCCTGTTGGCTAGACCTTTGTATGCCGCATGAGCAAGGGCAGCATTGTTCCACTGGGTACAAGTGGATGCACAGGAGAAGTCGATGAAGTACCATGTGACTTTATGATGTTCCTTCATGACTATTTTTTCAAGTTCAATTTCTACCTGCACAACATTATTGAATGGTCTGAAGTTTGCTTTGAGTTCAGAGCAAAAATCCTTCCAGTTGGTGAGCCATGAGGGCTCTGGATAGATCTTGCCAAAGATGGTGGGTTTGAAGTATTAGAGGGCTGGTCCCAAGAGATATGAGATGGCATACTGAATCTTTGATGTGTCCAATTTGAACGCAGATGGGCAGTTGCAGAAGTTCAGCATGCACTGAAGGAAGAAGGTACAGAGCTTAGCTTGGTCCATGCCATCGTAAACCTCAGGGTCCTGAATTTTGGCTTGAGAGTTTGAGTTCTGGGGTTGGGGTTGCACAATGTGCAGGAGTGCTCTTTTGATGAGCTCATCGTTGTTTGGTTTGTGGGCATCATCATCAGGAGCATTGTCATCAGATGGGTCATTATCATCACCATCAGGTGGTGGAGGGGTACCTCGTCCTTCATCCCCACTGGGAACTGGTTCTCTAGCATCGAGGGTGGGGATGGATCTGACATCCTCCAGTTGTTCTAAAAGTCATCATCATTCCGAGATTGCCTGTAACTGATTTGAAGGTCCTGGAATAACTGTCTGCCTTATGGTGCATGCACTAGAGCAAGTGGTCATCGTAGACATGCTAAACGAGATGGGGTATGAGTCTGATAATACTGTTAAGAACACAAATGAGTGAGGTTCTTAGCACTTAAAGCTTGGCGAGGTTGAAACATCACAGAGGTTTGGGCATGGGGCTTGGCTTCAGCTTATATGCTGCCCCTTCCAGTCTTATTGTTCCCTAGTTTTGAACAGAGGCCATTTAGAGTAGAGTAAGGTCTTAGAGACCTTTGACAAAAGTTCAGATGATGAAGCTCAGAGGTGAGTAAGGTTGCTGGTTATATTCTAAGTTGATTATCAGACTACTGAACTTCTACATTACATGCATATTTATACTAATGCATATTTCAAATTCTAGTAGTACTTAGTGACCAAGAACAAGGGGAACACAAATGGAGAAAGGTTGTCTGGTCAAAAGAACAAGGAGGTGAAAGTACAAGGGGCTTGAGCAAGCTTTGAGATTAAGCCACTGCAGGATCAGAGCAGGATCTAGTATACTTCCATTTTAGGAGTTGTTGAGTGGAGTTGGGTTGATCAGCAAAGTTTAAGAGATGGAGATTAAAGGGCGCTTATCGATGAAGGTTGGGAAAAGTTCTTGACGGGTAAACGATGGTATGATGTCCAGTCATAGGTTAGGCTTTCTGATCGGAGACTGTGGACTGGGCAAGGGTTGCAGATCATATGGTTTCCTTGGGCACAAGGTTCTGCCCATGTGACATGTGGCCCTTCTTGTAAAGGAAATACTCGTGTCTTTTGGGTGAACAGAAATCACTTCAGCAGGGTTATGACATACTCCCCCCCTCTGTCAGTCTGTAGTCACTTATCTTTGCACCATGCTGCATTTTAACCCAAGATTTATGTAGCCAAATGTGTTGCTTTTCTTGGCCATTGGTACCAGGTACATCCACCAGTTGTAATCATCCGTGAAGCCGATGAAATATTCCTTCTCATTATAGCTTTGAGGGTTTTCCAGCCCCCATACATCTGAATGGTTTTTTTTTGCCAAATTTACTAGTGAATGGCCCTTCTCTCTTTTATGGAATGGGTTTCTGCATTGGCTTAGCTTGCACACATGCCATGCAAAAGCCAGGCTGACTCACCATGTCAACCTCAAGTCCTGTTATGGTGCCATCTTGGACCAATTTCCTGGCAGTCTGTGGGGAAATATATCTCATCCAGCAGTGCAATTCATCCACTGTAAGTGGTTTTCTTGCTACATTTGCCACCGCTACTGTTGACTTGTGCTCTATCTTGTAGAGGCCATTTGAGAGTGGGACCTGTCCAATCAGTGTCCCTTTTGTGTCTCAGATCAGACACTTTCTGTCCTTCAATAGGACAGAATAACCAGCTGCATCATAGTACACTAGTGTTAGGATTTGGTGATGCCGAAATATCAGTTAAGTCCTGAAAACCATTTTGGAGTGGCTAGGCTTCAACGTGCTCATGTGTTGTGCCTTGCTGTTCCATGCATGCTACTAATTTAGACAGTAAGGAGTCTCGTGAGGGTGCCGAGGGCATCGGCTTGAGCGAAGGACTTTAGATAGGGAAGGTGGACAAGGGGGTGTGAACTGATTTGATATTCTGAGTGAGGAACTATCTACATACATCCTGCTACATATATAGGTTAAGAAGCAAGATGTGGAACAGGGTGGTGTAAGGAATGGAGAACAATAAGGTATGAAAAACCACATGGAGGCATTGTCCACAGTGATCAAGAATAGAATAAGGAATGTAAGCAGGATTAGAATAATACAGTATGGCTGAGAATAAAATAATAAAGTGGTGGGTGAGAATAGAACAATAGAGGACGACCGAAGATAAAGCAATAGGGCAGTGATCAGGATAATGAGTGGCTGTCACATGTTTGGGGAAAACGGGTGAGGGGATGGAAGGATAGTGAAGGATGAGACAGATAGGATAGGAGAAGAAACCTAGATGATGTACCAGATGTACCAAGCCGAGACCATATGATAGTGGGAATAATATGGGTAGAGGACAGTCGGTCGGTCAGTATTACCGAGTGTACTGGAGCTCAGTACCAGGGTCTTGACAACTAGGGAAACCAGGGTGAAACCAAGGTTTGGGCAGTATACAGTCGCAGACACTCAAAGTCTGCTTATTTTGGTGACCCATTTTTAAAGCTCTGGAATTTATTGGGATACCTTTATTAGTATAGAATGGATGTTTTAGAATTATTACAAAGATATTTTCACGAGCCAATTCCTTGATTTCAGTAATTTTTCCATTTTGACCTTCAAAAATTGGCCACCCCCTAAAATTTTGTCCTAAAATCTTGAAAAATTGCCAAACGCTTCCTTTTAAGTATGTAAATATGATTCCATAAAAAAATCAACAAACAACACATTATTTCACAATTAAACTCTGAACTTTAATTATAGCAACATCATGCCTGGCCAAAAATCTAAGAAACAGAAGCAATCTAGGAACTTATCTGGACTTCGGAACCAGCCCAAAGCATCTCCAGCCCCTAGAGAATCATCTCATAACCTCACTCTATCCCGATCCTCTGCCCCAAGTGCTGAATGTAATAGATTTGAATCTGAATTGGATGAGGATGATAATGATCTTGAGCTCCTCATCCATTTTAATTCAATGAAAACAAGCTTACAACATGAGGATGAGCATTACACTAATCTGGATGATGATGAAGATGATGAGGCATTGGAAGAATGGTCAGGGTTTCACTCACTGGATCTAGCCAATGCTATGAGTGCCATGATCAAAGATGATGAACCTAGTGATCTTGATATCAGGAGAAACCAAAAGCAAATTTTACTGTAGCAAAAGAGAAAGCTTTTGAGGTTCTTGATTTCTGACCTCCAGAAGTCATTTGGAGATTTATCAATTGGTCTTGGAGATTTATTGATGCCTACAGAAATAGGCTAACAGGCTGGGCTGCAGCATGGGTTGTCAGAAAACAGAAGGGTCATGTTACGATGATGAGAAAGGATGTAATCGTAATATATTTAATCTCCCAAAGGCAAGGCAATGGTGAGGTTCAGAATGGGGCTTGGCTTCAATGTATTGCATTGCACCTACTAGACCACATGGTCCACAATTTCATAAAGGCGAAGTAGACAGAAGTGAACAGAGGAACCTTAGTCAAAATCAAGATTGATTTTCTGACTGAAGACTGAACTATGAGTACAAGATCTTTTATACTACTTTCTAATCTATTAGGAGTTGAATAGATTCCTATAATAGAATGAGAAAGCTGAGGATCATAAAAAGCGAGAAACAGAAATACTATGTCCCAAATAATGATCTCCTCCATGACATTGCAGAGTGATGTGTCACTCCGATTCCCAACGAAGTTACCCTAAGGAACATAATAGCAGATCAGACATAAAAGACTGAGCAGAGTTGCGAATAGATGAAAATGAAATGAAAGATATCAAACGTAAATGAGGACAGAATGGAATAGCGAGCATATGGGATGTGACATAAATGAGTGGAGTGAATTGACAGGAGCACATGATGCCAAGACGGATACACGAGGTGCATATAGTCCATGGGCTGAGGGTGTTATGTTGAATAGCAAGTGAGAGTGGAGTTGGGCTGAGTGGGCTGAATTGAATAGTCAGGCTTGCTGGCATATGGTTCCTAACAGGTCATAGGAGTGTCTCAGAGAAAGCCATGAAGGCTTTAGAAGAGATAAAAGCACAGGCAGAGGAATAATATTATAGACCTTCAGTTTTGGAGGCTCAGATTTCTTAGAATTGTTGGACCATAGATACTTGATTCTAAATAGAGGATAAAGAAAATAGGGGGCAAAGATATTTTGGAAATTGATTAATTATCTATTCTAGTACATGACTTTTGTTATATACTAAATGTACCTGTGCATGTCCCTTCCCAGAGATACATTATTGTTGACATGTCTGTTGCATATGACCT